>CAEFZX010024047.1:0-30551 GCA_903066825.1 Alfaro cultratus | reverse complement strand
AGCCATGGTTGGGCTTTTTTTCAAATTTAACTTGGTGTCATTATTAACCATGTTTTTTTAGGCAATTAATTTTTTTATTTTATAAAGCCCACCCCCCCCCCCCCCCCCCCCAAATAAATGATCAGGATCATGAAATCGCTCTGATTGTCATGAAACCGTCAGAAGAGTTGAGAGCATAAAAGGAACTGTGACGGTAAAGAAGGAAGAAGACACACTGATGGAGGAGGAACCGCTACAAATGTAGTCCGAAAACGTTTGGGTTAAAATGAGACAAACGGAGTTATAATAGTTTAATATCTTAGAGGACGTTTTTATTTTTTATTTTATTTTTTTACTTTTTGGGTACACCATGCGTAAAAGATGGACCCGTCGGAGCCTGGTGGTCCTGATTTTTACATTTTTCATCGTTGTCTTTGTGGATTTTCAATTACGCACCAGCAGCGTCACCAAATCAAACGCTGCTCACCGCCCGTCGGCCGGCGCGCGCCGTGACTCCATCGGGCAGGTTCCCTTCGCGCGCAGCTCGGTTTATAACAACAACAGCAGCAGCATCAACGGCGGCGGAAGAGAATCCAAACTTAGTGAAAATAACGGAGGGGAGCCGGCGGCTGAGCGCGTCCACGCCACGCAGCCCAAACTCAGACTGGATGACATTTACGTGGCTGTAAAAACCACCGCGAGGTTCCACAAGACGCGTCTCGCGCTCCTTTTGGACACTTGGATCTCAAGGACCAAAGCGCACGTGAGTGTCTGCATCACTTCTCAGCCAAAAGCGCAACCGCCTTACAGGAGATCTGATGAGTTCAAACGATGCAATAATGTCGCCTTAAATGACTGCCGCCTTATTAAATAAATACACTTTGACATAGAAGATATAATAGGTAAATTTTACAATAATGTATCTTTTCTACTGAACTGAACTTTCTTCAATCCATCAGGGCTATGTTTGCTTGGACAAGTATCTTTGTGTTCAAGATACTTGAACACAAAGTTCAAATATCTTGAACTTTGTTCAAGATACTTGAACAAAGTATCTTGAACTGAAAAAGTTTGAGTTTTCAGTTTCTTTGAGACTTTTACACATTTAGAAGGGCTTGATGCTGTTAAAACCTGTTAACAGGGGCCTGAAGGAAAATTTCTCCAACAAAAATATTTAAGCAATGCATTTTATTCCAGCTTAATAAATAACGTAGACATGAAATGCTGCAAAACCTGCAGCCTCTGTCAAAAAGTCCCTCCATTTGCTGTGTTTGTTCTGCAGCTGCAGCACTTTATTAAAGATTATGAGTAACACAACACGACTTTACCACGATTAGTCTTTTTATTCTGGCTCTATACAGCAGAGTTTTGTTGAGATCCAGCAAGCCTCACAGCTTTAACTGTGCAGGTCAAAACATTTCCCATAAAATGTGTGTTCATGTCACACAGCCACATCTTCAGCATGCGGACGTTTGATTTGTCCAGCTGGGCTCAAAACATTTGAGTTGGTCCTGAAATCATAATTGACTTACATTTGCTCGTTTATCAAATAGAGTTATTAAATAAATCTAAAGTTGTGACTGCTGTTTTGATGAGATTGACGTTTTTTTTTCTTTTCGCTAAAAATGTGAAAGCATTCCTCGTGTCATTTCCTGCTTCTTGTTCTTTAATGTAAGTTAGAACTGAGGCTTTGAAAAAAAGTCATTATCGCGAATGAAAAAGGAAGTTCAAGAGACAGTTCCTCTTTTCTTTTCTTTTTTTTAACAAAAAACAGCATTAAGTTTTTATTTTATTTTATTTTTAATCCTTGTTGTATCTCCCCCAGCTTACCTCCAAAAGTGAACTGTTTCTCAAATACTGTTTACACTTTCAAACCAGGCCACATGTAGTCACGGTAACGCACACAACATGCAGCGCTGCACCAGGAGAGCGTTCACAAAGGCACAGGAAGCTCTGCAGGCTGGCTGCCTCGGCTGAGGGGAAGCAGCGACTCTGTTAACAATACTGAGACGGAAACTGGTCACAGAACAGGAAGTGGAGACACAGATTGCAGAGCAGAATGAACCTCATCATACTTAACACCCTGTTAGGAGCAAAGAAGCAGGGTGAAAGGTCATTACAGAGGCCCCCCGTGTACATAAACAAATGTTTATGAGTTGGGTAGTAAATAGTTACATTTACTTCAGTAACTTTTTTTTTTTAATGTGCTTTTGGAAGTATTTTTACTATGCTGTACTTTTTACTTTTACTTGAGTAATTTTATTATGAAGTATTTCTACACTTACTTGAGTATAAATTCTGGATTCTCTGCCCACTGGAAGAAAAACAAACATGTTTCAACCAAAAATTCACCAGACAAAGACACATCTGCAGTTTTTGTTAAAGTTTCACAAGTTTTTTTTATTGAAACAAACTGATTTGGAAAAAGAAATATGATTTTGTTATGTATATGAATTATTGGCATTGTCAACCTTAAAACACCAAAATTTCCACTTAACCTTAGATTTTTTTGACCGTCTGATTATGTAATTCTGAAATATTTATTGTTAGATAATTTGATCAATTACTCAATACTTGATTTTTACCAAATACTTTTACTGGATGGCTGCTTTTTATTTTACTTGAGTAAAAACAAGTCAGTCAAGAATCGAGCAAAACACACGTTGGAAATTATTGAGGATTTTCTTAAGTTACAAACGTTCATAATTATATGCACACAGGTTCAAATATATACATACACCCCAACTAATATTTGACCAAATGTCTTGAGGCAAATTGCTGCCTACCACTTGGTTTCTGTAGCCGTCATTATCTGATTACGTTTCTTGGCTGGTGGTCGGTTTTCTTTAAAGGGGCAGTATTATGTAAAATTTACTTTTTATTTTTAGTTTTATATTAGGTTATAATGTTATTTCCTCACTCAGCTCCTTCAGACTAGCAAGGAGGAATTAGCAAGCACCTGGCGTAACAGTCCAACACTCCGCAGAATGTTTGTAAACACGTAGTGGAACTTTGTTGTGATTGATGACTTCCTGAAGGCGGAGTTTCAGAAAGAGCAGGAGCTTCTTAAAGAGACAGAGGCCCAACTTCAAGACCTCAGATTAATAAGTAAAATTTCTTTTAAGTTATGTTTGACAAATGCAGCATCTTTAGAACAACTGAAGATAACATATTTACTTGATTGTGCTATAAAACAGCGCTATGTGTCTGGAAAACACATATTACCGCCCCTTTAAAGAATAACAAAAGATTTTCATCAGGCTGATGTTGGGGCCATCAGTGTCTGTAAGGTTTATTTCTACATTTTAAAATCAACGTGTGTTTGAGTCATTGTCTTGCTAGACAGTAGCTCTATCACTGAAACTCATCACCATTTTTCTTTTTAAATCCAAGAATAATGGTATGTGCTTGACTCTTTTTTTAAGGCACTCCAAGCCAACATTTTGTGAGCTGTGGGGGAATTAGTCAAGATGAAAAGTTATCTTATTAGACCTCTTCCTTTGCTCAGCCTAACTAACCAAGAAGTGACAGGGAGGGATCGAATCAGGTTTGGAAAAGAGCTTTTGGGACGACAAATGAGGCAGAGAAGAGTCTCACTCTTATTAAAATTATATAACACTGACAATCTGCAAAGTGACTGACATTGCTTGGAAAAAGAAAGAGGATTAAAATGAAAGTTTCTTCGACTTTTAATAAAACAGCTAATGGTGTGTTCAATAGAGGATTTGCCTCTGAAAGTAGCAAGAAATTGTAATAAACACACAGGCACATAATCACAGTAGACGGTCTGGTGTCATGTGATCATCTGCATTTAAATTTGTTTATTGATTTTTCATTAATGAACGTGAGAGAAAAAATAAACATAAAAAAAATCTGGCATAGTAAAGTGTTTGTGACCCATTCAGAGTTTAATTCACGATATAACAGACAGTCCAATTTAGTTAGTCTGGTTAAAATAGACCAAAAAAGTAAGATGTACAAAATGCAGACTGTTAAATCAGTGGATTATTGTATTCAGTTTTTATTTTTATTATCAATGGATGATATGGCTCTTTGCCAGGGCGGCATGGCCTGTGGCTTGCATACCACAACAGGAGTGGCTGATGATGCTAAATGCTAAACTTGATGTCTAGTTTCCGTTTTCACCTCAGAGTTAAATTAAAAAAACAATTTAAATGTTTTAGGGAGTCTGGACTCCATTCAGCCATTTCTTTGAAAAGTCTTACATGTTCAGAATCATAAAAATTGTTCTGTGCTGAACAGTAGTTATTTGAAGCAACATCATAGATGTATAAAACCTTTAAACTATTAGTAAAAATACATACACATGTGCCCACACGCACACAAAAGAGTATTTGTAGTGATTTAGTTCCACCTTAGATTGAGACCAAAGTGAAAAGGTCAATATAAGCAGCTGGTTAAACCTGGAGTGAGTTATTCTACAATAAATAAGAATATTTCCTGCATGTTCTGCTGTTCAAATAAGACTAATTATAGTGGCTTTTACCATATTTATTCACTTCAATATGAATATTTCAACTAATGATGAGGCTAAATAAATGTAAAGAGAGTTTGCAACCTCAGCTAAAGTTAATGCATGTGTACTTACATTCATATTCTATTTGGAGGGTGTTTGTTTTGGAAATATTACCTGAAGCTAGTTCAAATAAGTTAAAACTCTACATGTGAATAACAAAAAAGCTTTGTCATTTTCTTGCTATTACCATCAGAACATTTTCATATCGCAAACACAGTTTATGAATTAGGGATATTTTAAGTTTTACAACGTTTCTTACTGGGAATGCATTTCTAAATTAAAATAATGCATCTTTGGTCTTCTTCCCACTTTTACCAATATATTGATGTTATTTCTGTAATCTTGTTGCATTACCTGAAGATTACAGGTGTTGAAACTTGGGATGCGCCAATATAAAAATTTGGGCCGATAACGACATCCGATGTCAATATCGCTGTTGTAGACAATATTTTCAGATATTATATATACATATAGATAAAAATAAATATTGGTTGGTCACATCAGCCAAGTTTTATTTATTGGATTGATACCGATATGTTAAAAAATTACAAATATCAGCTAGTTAAAATGTTAGCGGCAATATATCATGCATTCCTAATCAAAACTTATGGTTTAAATATTTGTAATGTTTTATCAAGTACTATTACTAATAATAATAATATTTGATTGTTACTTCATCCTAATTCTTTCATCAATATCCTTTAACACTGGGCAAAACCTTCTTCAACAAATCTGGAACTGAATATTTAAGGTGCTTCTACTGGAGCCAAAACATTAATTAAGGCCCTTTGAATAAAACATTAGTTAGTGTTTGTTTCTCCCTTATCTAACAGGTGATTTGTCTCACTCTGAGGTTATTTATTGCCCCGCTGGCAGAGACAGACGAACTCACCAAATGGTTCAGCTTGATGAACTCTGCAAATGGAGTCATTTCCCCAAACCCTCGGAGCAAGCCTCATCAGTTTCTGAGACCTGCACACCTTAAAGTTTCCACTCTTCCCTTTCACGGTGGAGCAGTTTTGAATTATGTAAAAAGAAAATACAAAACAACAACAAAAACTGTATTATGATGAACCTTTTAAATGTCTAGGAAATCTGATAAATCAAGACAATTGTGTTTTTTTATTAAGTAGTTGTATAAATATCACATGACAAGCTTCTCAGTTTCTATTGCAATATTTTTTAAAAATCAGGTAAAAATATATTTTGTACAGTGTTTTATGCCGAAAGTAAACAAAACAAAACCATGTAAACATAAAAAACAAACAAAAACCCCCCAAAACTTGGATGTTTCTTTTGTGCAGTGTACAGCACCGACTGCATACATTTGTCTTAAACTTAATTATTGGTACAAACACAATGATGTTTAGTATTAAAAAGATTAGCCTGATGATGAAATCCACTTGTTATGAAATTTCTTCCTTTCCGGGTTTTGCACCACCAGATGGCAGTATTGCACTGCAGTTTGATTTCTGTAGCGTCTGTTTGTCTGGTTGGGTGCAAACGAGGGAAATAAGGAGGAATCTCAATATGTGATTTACAGTTTATTAGCTGCTAAACATGAGACTGATTCAGCCAAGTGACGCTTCATAGAGCCTCTTCGACTGTGTGTGCTTCTGCATATGTGTTGTCATGCTGTTCATTATTCAAACGGAAGTTGGGGAACAATATTAATATTTCACCGAATTGGCTTCATGTAAAGGGGGTAGCATAGCTTGAAATATAACAGCTTTGATAATTGTCCCCTAATTAGAATATGTGGTAGAAGAAAACAAAGAATAACTAGTGGTAATTAAAAGAATGTGTTTGTGTTTTGTTCTTTTTTTTAGACATTCATTTTCACAGACAAAGAGGATGAAGAATTAAGTTCAAAGGGTAAGTAGTTACAGTATTATTAACACAGTTTTACGAGGCGCACTTTAATAAACATCTACACTGCCTCTCAAAAGTATTCATACACCATCAACTCTACAGATTGTGCCATTTAATAAGCAGGCCAACACAAAGTAATGCATAATTTTCAAAGTGGAAGGAAAAATAACCATAGTTTTAACATTTTTTTGCAAATAAAAGTCTGAAAAGTCAACAGATTCTCTATTGAATATAGATCTGGACTTTGACTGGGCCACTGCACACCTTGGACTGTGAGGTCCATGGAGTCCAGAACTGGTCTTGACTCCATGTTAGACGTAACAAATTTTTATTACTCTCTCACTGGTTTTCCAAATTTATCATTCACCTCTTGGACAATGTAAGTTGATGAAGTTTAGAAATTGCGTGTCAGTATATGGCTGCAATTAATAACTTATTAATTTATGATAGCAATTATTAATTTAATACCAAAAAAAATAGCTTGGTTGAATACTGAACCATTTTTCAATTAATTTTTGCATTTTGTGGTGCTAAAAAAAATTTGTTGAACTCTGAACAGTTTGCTTTGGCCTTGGACTCGAAAGGTCTGGTCTTGGATGTATTGGTGTTGGCCTGGTTTTGTTCTGGGAAGGTCTGGTTTTGTTGTGTGAAGGTCTGGTTTGTTCTGGTTTTGTTCTGGGAAGGTCTGGTTTGTTCTGGTTCTGTGAAGGTCTGGTTTTGTTCTTGGTCTTGGAAGTTCTGGTCTTGACTCCATGCCTGTTCATCACATGCTTGCCAAACTTAAAATATGACTTCTTATAGCTTTCTCTCAGTTGAGGTTTTACTCTCTCCCCTTTTTCAATTCAAATTTGTAAAAGACACAGGGGCATATTTGTCTCCTGTGTACAAGGCCCTTAATAGTCTTGTCTATAGAAACTGAGGTTTGTATCTCTGCAGCTCTTGAGTTACCGTGGCTACTAATTGTTTCTCTGATTATTCACCTATAAGGCGGCTTCTGAAGATGGACTGGGTTTTATTTAGAGGGGTTATGGTAAAGGGGCTGAATACAAAATAACACCAAATAGTTTGCAGTTTTCTTTGTAGATACCTTCCACTTCGCAATTAGGGATTATTTTGTGTTGCTCTATGACAATCCCATTGAAAGACATAGAATTTGGAATTCAGGTTTGATAAATACATTCACAAGGCACTACATATATATGTATATAGAGTCTCTCTAGATCAGGGCTCAGCAAACTTTTCCATTCAGAGCTGCCGCTGCTACAAGATAAAACTTGCCTGGAGCTGCAAAAAATGATTTGCTAAACATGTACTACATAAAATGTTTTATGAAGGCTGTCAAAATTAAAGTAAGATTGTTTTTTCTGTTTTCAGATTTTAGAACAAAACGTCTCTTCTATCACAAGAGAAAAAAAAAAACAATTTTGTAGAATGAGGCGAGCCTTTTGCATAAATATGGAAAATGAAGCACGATATGTAGCATATTAGAAGCTTGTTACTTTAAAAGTCTCCATGGACATGTTGCATAAAAACTTACGGAAAAACTCCTAAAATGACCATTTCTCACTGCTCCCATAATCAAAAACATTTCCTTTCTAAATTTCTAAGAGCCGCAGTGGAGGGGCCAATTAGCCACATGTAGCCGCAGGTTGCAGACCCCAAAGTGCCTAGGAGCTCTCGATGCTCTAAGGCACAGCTATCTATCATATCTGCTTATCTCCTTTCAGTATTTTTCCCACATAAATCATTCTCACACCAACAGAATGAGAAGACATTTACTTGCTTTAGCATGACAGGCACAGAGAGACACGGCAGTCCGAATTTGAAGGACATCCACCTGCATGTACACAGCGTGCCCCTCAAAACCTACAACCTTGCGGTCCGCTCTCGCACATTTGCTGCTCGCGATGACGCCAAGGGAGATTTACCGCTTGACATCCGCTGTAACGCTCGAAACAGGCTCCTCGTCTCCAGCCAGCTTCTCATTTCTAGTCTATTTCGCCAGCTGATATGACAGCTAATGGATGGTCAATTTAAACACAAAGTGCCAGGCCAGACCTCATCACCCTAAATCAGCGGCTGACTGCGAGTAAATGGAAGCAGATCACTGCCGCTGGGGCCTCAAAATCATGTGGAGAGGTTTTATGAAAAAGCTGAAGACCGAATGCGGGGTCGCATTTTGTCCGAGGCGCTTGTGCCAAACACATGTTTCATTGTTTCTTCATCTAATTTCTTATTCTCTATTCAAGTAATCACATTATTTTTATTTCCACTTTTCTCCTTTTGAACTCATCTTTTTTATAGCTTTCCTCCAATTGCTTTTTTAAAAAATTATTATTTCTTCCTCTTGCTGCCCAGGTTATAACATGGTGGTAACGGGGTGCCAATCAGATCACAGCCAGCAGGCTCTGTCCTGCAAGATGTCCGTCGAGTACGACGGCTTCATGGCCTCAAACAAGAGGTAAGACGCACTGCAGACCACATACCAGACGGGTCACAGTTCATTTAGAAATGAGAGTGCTGAAGCCCCAAAACTATAGGAATGACTCTGTACAAATTGTTAGGCCAATAAATGTCATTATCATCTGTTCTTGAATTTTTTATGTTGAGTTATGATGTTTTGCTTTTTCGTTATTTTAGTTGTCATACAGGTTCTATTTAAGTGATTTCCTGATTCAACAGGCCTGTGTGTGTGTGTGTGTGTGTGTGTGTGTGTGTGTGTGTGTGTGTGTGTGTGTGCGTGCGCGTGTGTGTGCTTGTGCGTGTGTATGTGTGTGTGGCTGGTGATTAATTGTGAAATTTGGGGCAAATATGTTCTCACATAGGACATGGTTGCTTTAGATAGTATTTCTTTCCTTAATAAAAACAAAAACATCTCTAAAGAAGCAAATATGTTTTTCATATTTGAAAAACATGTTTTTCATTCCATTGCCCGCGTGATTTTTTTCTTATACCATAATGTAGCTCTTACATAATAATGTCTTAATTCATACCATACACTTTTTTATTTGCATCAAGAGCCTCGTTTTTCATTTTGTTCACACAGAACAGCTCAACATTAGAATAATAAAATCCTGCTGCCGGATGAGAATTTGAATATCTTCGGCGACACGCCAGTATTTTGCTCGTTGCCAGCCTAAATTTGCATTAGATAGCACACATACAGATAAAGACTCCTTGACAGTAAACGGGCAGTGTGAAATATATGTTTTATTCGTGGAAAATACAGTAAAATTCAACAGCTTGTGCTTGCTTGTGTGACCAAGGCCCTGACGAACTGTCTCGTTATAAAGATGGCAGAGGAAATTAAGGATTTGTTTGTTGGGTTTTTTTCTCCCCCAGCCTGGTTCCAACCCAAACTGAGTAAACATCCACCGGTTTCACTGAAGTCCAGTGGAAGTGGAGACTAAAGCTGTTTGGTTTGGAATATGGCCCTCGTTGGCCGACAGCATGGCAGAGGGGGGGAGAAAAAAGACACGATTTTCATTTGGAACCAACAGATTTGTTACTTGGACTCTGATGTTGTGGATGATGTGTTTTTGGTCTGAAAAAAAAAGGGGACTCTGCCATTATGTCCACTAATTGGGATGGGAGAAGTACATCAAGCTGCTTGATTGCTGGGTTTAATATAGCGGAAAAATTATGCTTGGATGAGAGAGGGAAACCCGGAACAAAAATAGCTTTATAGCGAGAGCTGCTCTGCAAAAAAATCCTATGTCCTTCCAGAGCTTTTGTGACGGTCCAAACTCATTTACCACCATTTGGAGGGAGGAAAGTGTTATGAGCTCCACTTGTACATCTATGCGTCATTAAATTAAAACGGGTTTTTCTACTTTTTGTACTCAGGCCTCCCGGAATTCTGTTTAAGAAATGACACGGAGAAGAAATGCTGCTCAAGTTTCTGAAGTCCAACAATTTATTATAATTTTTAGCAAGATGGAATAAAACTAAAGTCAAAACGTCTTTCTTGTGTTATCACTAAAGGAGGTGGAGGTTAGGAAGAAGGGGGCTTTTTGAAATGGAGTTAGGATTTTTATAAAATCTATTTTTATATGTAAATATAGCTGCATTTAGATATTTACATACACCCGTTTTCAATATTACATTTGTTTTAGGTTTGTAATTATGTGTTTGAACTAATGGTGGAGACTCGATTAAAATCTTCACTGGCGTTAATTGCAAGGTCTCTAATTAATTAATTGCAATTATTCACATTTTAATTGAAAACCATGTATCAACCAAATAAGCAACACTTTCAATTCAGAGACCCTTTTTGCTACTAAACTATTGAATAAGTAGACGTATGAGCTCAACAACAAAGATATTTATTGTTTTTAATCTGTTATTTAGGTTCTTCAACCATCAAACCATCAGACTGGTGATGCAAGGTGCTTTTATACCCATCATTCATGGAACGCCTTTGAAGAAAATACTTCTTTTGAAATGTGGATACTGACATTGGAGACCTTTGTGTTCGCTGCTACATGTTTAGCATTGGGATGGTATCTCTGGCGATGAGCTAACTCCTCTTAGCACAACTTGCACATAACCGCAGTCTTTTCCGGCGTCTCATCAGATAATATTTTGAAGCAAAAATTAAACGCTTCTCTTGCCTCACAGAGGGTTAATTTTGTTGTCAATTACTTTCGTTTGCAAATGTTGCTTGTGCGTCAGCTTTATGGTTATACCAGGAACAAATGAATGCAAAGGTTCCAGCTCAGGACTTTTTAATGAGAAAAAAAAGAGTTAATTTTAAATTTTGTAGCACATATAACATGCAGCCAGAATTATTGAAGAACGTTCTTTATGGTTTAAAAAATCCACACATGGCTTGTGTGTGAATTAGTTATAGGGACATTTAACCAAATAGTATATTCAAGGACACATTTGAGCCTGTATGTATGTTCTTGATCCTGGTTGGATTAGGCTTTGGAAACTTGTATACCCAATTACTGTTCTTTAAAATCAGTCAACTTCTTTGCAGCATTATGATTAATTCCATTAAGACCGCTAAATTACATGACATTCAACTCCATGATGAATATGTACGTGTCTAATTGGCACAGTGATATCAAATTTTAACTTTAAGGGAACTAGTGTTGATGTCTGAATTCAACAGTAAAGTTTTATCTCTTCAAACTACAAAAAGTGAATAAAAATATGTATAACAATAACAGTCCCACAGTAGATTAAAGCAGCCGTTTTGAGATTTAGGTAACACTTTATTTGACGGGTTGTGAATAAGACTGTCCTGACACCGTCATAAACATGACATAACACCTGTCATGAACATGAGTAGGTCTTTATGATTGCTGTCATAAAGTGTCATTTGGTAAGTCATGACACTTTTAATACAAAGTTGACATTATTCAAAATGTCTTCATTACGACAACTTGACATTTACCAAGAAATCATGATCTCAGATAAATTTGTTATAAAAGTATTACTGATTCAACTTTAGCTTTAATAACATAAAGCTACATAATTTTTAAAGTTTAATCAGTAATACTTTTATAATAAATTTATGTCAAGTCATGATTTATTGGTTAATGTCAAGTTGTCATAACAAAGACATTTTGAATAATGTCAATTTTGTATTAGAAGTGTCATGATTTACCAAATGACACTTTATGACAACAGTCATAAATATTCATGAAGACTCACTCATGTTCATGACAGGTGTTATGTCATGTTTATGACAGTGTCTTATTCACAACCCGTCAAATAAAGTGTTACCGAGATTTATAGCCACGCCTCTTGGTTCTGGAATTTATAATCCATCTTCTATAAATGGAGGTAGATAAAATTATGTACATATATTTTTTGTGCAAAGTGACCCTTAATGTGGTTTGGGGTATGATTTTTCTGTTTGCTAATACAGTACTGAAGTCTGCTGAGGACTTCACATGGTTCTCTGGTAAGAAAGCAATCACAGAGGAATAATTGGGGCACTAACTGGAGATGGATTATGATGTTTATGTTCTGTTTTTCCTCAAGATGAATAGGAGACAAACTAACTGCTCCAATAACACTCTCAAGACAGAAACTTTTCTAATGCTCAAGGATCTCTAGCATACAAATCAACGGCTCCATAGTGTTCACAGAATGTCAGTTTAAGATTAAAACAATAAATGCAAAGCAGTAACAAAAAATGTACTATAAAGTTTTACTGTTGACTTCAGTCATTACTTGGTTTAGTTGTTGCACATTGTCTTCTCAGTAGTGCTGCAAGAATGAGCCAACATAGTGAAAAAGCCCTTTTGAGAGCTTTAATGTGCCTCGGTGCAAATATTCAAATAGGTGTAAGTTTGTTTTTTTCTCCCTTCGTTCTGCTTTTCTTCAGGTGGTTTTGCCACGTAGACGACGATAACTATGTGAACCCCCAGGGTCTCCTCTCTCTGCTCTCAACGTTCCCACAGGAGGGCGACATCTACGTAGGCAAGCCAAGTCTGGACAAACCCATCACTGCTCACGAACTGCTGGACGGAAATAAAACGGTATGCTGACAATTTGCTGTGCTCTTTGCTTTTTTAAAACCCTCTCCAGGCAGATGTTGTAGATTTGCTTGATGATTTGTTTAATCATTTTTGACTATTTTGAAAAAAAGTCTGAATTGTATATTACTACCCCATATGATCATTTTCTCCAAATATCAGATTTTCCTGCAACTAGAACTTATTTTGAGCCTGAGAGGGTTAATATATTGAATTTCAGCCTTAAAACTTTAATACCTTTGCCATTTTGTATTAATACATTAAGAAGAAATAAAGGTGACTAAGACTAAAAATACATATATTTATTTTAAATAAATAAATACATAAGTCAATAACATCTTGTATGTAGAAAATATGTACTGAAATTAAAAAAAAACACTTGAAGGTTTGTCACAAATTTTCTAGACAACATAGCAGTGGTGGGCACAGCTAGCAAAAGGTTAATTTCACTAATTCACATTAGCTAAGTGTTACAGCAAGAATGAAAAAAACTCAACCGGCTACAGTGGAAACCTGGGAAAACATTTTACAACATAATTCAGTGGATGAGAGAGTAACTAATAATGACTTGATTTTATGTTGCTTTTTGTGTTTTATCCTGATCCTGAGCAAGACATGCTTAATATGTCTGTAACCTTACTCAACGGCCTTTTAGCCCTGTTGAAAATCAATAAAATGCTGAAAAGTTAGCTAAAAAGTAGCTAAGGCTAGCTAAAACGCAAGAGGTACCAAATGAAAAACTTACTCCGCTCTTAGCATGTTAGCAGATCAGTAGATGCATGCTAACCACTGTAACATAGTATAAATAGTTAAACACATAAATACTGTAATTTCCGGATCACAAACAGCTACTTTCTTCAAACACTTTGAACATTGCGTTGCGGTTAATGGATGACATTTTACCAAAGGCTGGACTGCTGCGTGGCGAAGAGGACAGTCGGCACAACAGAGAATCTGTTTAGAGACCAACGTGACACTGAGAGTGGCAACAAAAAAGAGAGACAGACAAAATGTGTCACGAAGTAACTCTGAGGCAGAAAAAGACGACTTTTGTGGTTTTAGTGTGAAGACCACCATCACTGACTGCTGTGGTTCTTTGTGAGCAGCCATGTTACAGGCACCGTTCGGAAAAAGAATTTATGTTGCGCTATTGTGTATATTACCAGTAACTATTTCATTAAAAGTAAAATAAAATAAAAATCTTTCAACAGTACAACATGGACACGCTTATAGACAATATACAGTTTGAGTGTGTGGCTCTTTTATTCCGGTCGGCGCAATAGTCTGAAACGTTCTGCCACGTTTTTATGAACTTTAGTCATGGTATGCAATTTCTTTAATATATTTAAATATTTATAGCAGTCATTCAAAATCCATAAGCTCAGCCACTGGGCACCAGAGAAGAGGAATGCAAATAATTTGTGTTTGTGACACACTCGGCAAGCATTTTTGAGTGATTAGTGTCTGATTTGAATGCACACAAAAGCAGCGCTGCACACAAACAATGAGGCCTCTTTAAATACACAACAGGTGCTGGGTGTCAGGATAGTAATGAACATAGATCTATTCATGTCTGAGTGTGTGTGTGTTTGTGTGCATGTGAGAGTGTGTGTGTTTGTATGCGCAAATTCGTCCACAAGCTAACAGAATTAATGCCTATGTTGCGTTTAAGTGCATCATGATTTCAGTAAGCTCTTTGCACTTTTCAATCTCTTGTTCATATCTCGAAATTGCTCTCTTCATCTCTTTGGTGTCATTCTCTGCTCTGATTGCATCCATTTATATTGAAAACAGATCTTTATTAGTCTTTGCTTCCTGTTACTCTCCTGCTCCCTCTCTTTCCCTCCTTCTTTAGCTCGCTCATTCTCTGGAGGAGAAAATAAAGACAAATGTCAGGCTCCTCTCCTCTACACCTCCTTTCTCTCTCGCTCTCTGTCTTTTTTTTGGTATCTAGCTGTATGTCTCTTTTCGATTTCCTGGCACTATTAAGAAGCAGCGGGGGGATGAAAGAAAGCAGAGGAAAATAAAGAAACAACCAAATTAAAATAGGGGCTAGGATGAAATAGTGAAGGAACGGTGTAAGCAGTTTTAAATCCAATGAAAGTAATTCACAGAAAGTATTGCATTTCTGAATGTATACGGTGCCAGCAGTAGCACTCATATTCCTTGAAGTTTACATTTTGGCTATTTACAATCTGAAACTTTAATGAACTTTATTAGCATTTACGGTAGAAGACAAACTCAGAGTCCTTCATAACTTTGAAGGAAAACGATATGCAAGCTTCAAATGTCCGTATAAATAAAAGTCTGCAGTTTGATGTGCATTTGTATTCAGTCTCTGTGAGTCAGTGCTCTCAGAACCACTTTTCCCTGCAGTTATAGCTGCAGGTTTTTTCTTTTTTATTGCAGTACGTCTCTACCACATTTGCACATGGAGATACCAAAGTTTTTACAACAGAACGAGCTCAGGCAGACCGGATGGAGCTCCCCTATGCACAGATATTTCCAAGTGGATTTAGGGTGGACTTGGACTAGGCCATTTGAACATGAACATGTTTAGCTAAAACCGTTTAATTTTAGCTCTGGCTGTATGTTTAGCCTTGGTGGATGGCCAAGCTTTGTTGTACTTTTTAAGTGTTTGGATGATGAATTGAACTTGTATGTAGCTTTTACAAAATATGTTTGTTACATATTTGTTAAAACTGTAACCATTTTGTAACAGTATAATGAGAGAAAGATAATCTGTGGGAAAAAAAAATCTGGTTCCAAACATCGATTTACTCCTATGACCCTACAGGCAATGAACAGGTGAATTTAAGTGTAATGAACTTCACACTTGAAGTGAATGCATTGACATTGTTTACTGATATTCTGCAAAATCTAAAAAGCTTTAGTCCAAATGGTTACTTGGATGTTGCTGTTTGTAAGTTTAAAGCTATGATTAAAAACTAAAGACAAAAATAATTGACCTATCTGTAAATCTCTGTAAAAATCTGAAAATACAAGTTAAATGAATAGTATAAAGAAAAAAAAGTGGAATATGTAAAACAGAACAAAGGGGGAAGACTTAAAATACATATATGCAGAGCTTTAAGAAGACAAGTGTCTGTCTGCAGACCTAATATTGCTCTATGTTCAGCTTTATATACTGTATGCCAATAAGAAACTCTTTTATACAGGATTGAATGAAATGACACAACCTGCCTTAGGAAATAGGATAAAAAGAGCTTATAGTAATCTGGTTTTGGGGGCGGGGGAAACGTGCAAATAATAGCAAAGGTAAATGTTGTCAGGCATGACAGAGACAGACGTACATTTCCTCTAATGTACCACAGCTCTAATGTGAGAGAGAGAGAGTAAATTTACTTAACAGTTTTAACATAGTCCTAATTGATGGAATTAAGGCAGAGCTCCTTTTCTAATCTGTATAATTTCTCATGAATCAAGGGGTTATTTGAAGATAAACCTTTGTATTTTTTCTATTTTCAGATGTGATATGTATGAGACAACACATTCATAATGTAATTATCTGTCAGCATGTATTGGATGTATGTGTCACGTATTAGATCACTGTACTTGTTTGAGCCTTCTTTTTAATGTTTAAAAATGAAGTTCTCAGACATTTATTTTTTAAACCCTTTTTACTGTAAAATTTAAAAAAGATATTTGTATATTTTCTCGGTATTTGAATTGATCGTGCGTCCGTGTGTTGTCTGTCAGGTGAACGTACGGTTCTGGTTCGCCACGGGAGGTGCCGGGTTCTGTCTGAGTCGAAGGCTGGCAGAAAAGATGTCTCCTTGGGCCAGGTACGGATAAATATAAAAAAATGTGTGTGTGTGTGTCTATGAATGTACTTATGTATCATGAACGCCAACATGAGTGTGAACACAGGCAGCTAAGCTAACAGTGCTGCCAGGGCTGAAACGTGTATTGAAGGCAGGTTGAAACATGACATGTCATCTGTCAAACTTGGTATCAATATGGCTTATACAAGTGGTTGAAAAAACACATTAGCTTCCTTCACACAAAATTACCATGGATACTTGTAGCCACAGCTGTCACATTCAATGGTAACTTAATTAAACAGGACTATTTCATGTAGTTTCCCAACTATTTCTTCTGTCATTTGCTTCGGTCTATGCAGAAAACATTGGGGATCAATCACAGTTAACATGGGATCTGGTTGAGTTCTGACTCAAACAATGGGGACAATTAATTAATAGAAAATCAACTGTTCAGAAAAAAGACCCAAAGACTTCAATTTTTTCTCTTTGTTAACACAGGAATATATATAAAACAAATGAATGAAAAGCAAACAATATGATCATGTACGTTCCTGCAAACAGGAGAGTTCTCGAACAGGAAAGCAACTGTTTTTAGCTGCAGCTTGATTTTTATTTTAAAAAAATAAACTAATAAGGCGTATTAAACAGTATAAGGCATAAAACCGGAGTCCCAGGTAAATCTCTGCTGTTTGCAAGACTGTATTTATTCTGCATTCAAAGAGGTGAGACTAATGGCTGCCCAGGGCTACGTGTTGGGGGAATCAGTCCAAAAATACTAAGTACTGTGGGAAAAAAAAGGTCAGCACTAAAATATAAGTAATGGATAGTTAACGGACCACAAAATGCAAATTCACCTGAAATGCCCCTTTACAATAAAAGTTGAACTTTTCGGGGAGAAAGTTTTCACCTAAAAGAGCAAAATTCAAAGTTGTCTAAAAATGGAATCTCTTCCAGCGGCCTGCACTTCGAGCGAACATCGGCCAGAATCCGTCTCCCGGACGACTGCACCGTGGGCTTTATCGTCGAGAAGATGCTGGGCGTCGCTATGGTCCACTGCCCTTTGTTCCACTCCCATTTAGAAAACCTGCTTCTAATAAGTCAAAGAAGCCTCCAGCAGCAGGTACGGCGACACACAATCCCCGCTGGACGCGCAGAAACCAACTCGGTTCTCCTTCTCTTATTGCTGTGCGTATTTGCATTTGTTCTCTGCAGGTAACCCTGAGCTATGGGATGTTTGAGAACAAGATGAACAGCATTGAGGTAAAGGGAAGCTTTTCTAAAGAGGAGGACCCCTCCAGGTTAGTCTCTCCTTCCATTCATTTGTAAATGAGAAAGATATGTGAGCAGTGTCCTACTGTCTAAATGAACATATTTAGTGTCTTTGAATTCCACTGAAGCCTCAGGCAGCAGCTGTGTGGTCTTGGTGGGCGCGCACGGTAGACTAGCAACGAGTGAGAGAGGCTCAGGCTGTTTCTGTGAACTGTTGAACTTCCTACAGCTCGTGTTTGCTAATGTTAAAATTGTTCAAGTCGTTACAGAAAGGTTATGGTGCAATATATATATATATAAAAAAAGCATTGCCTAGAGCTGTGCTTGTACTTTCCTGATATCTGGCATGTTATTTGAAGTAAATCAAATTTTAAAAACCAAAATTTGGGGACACTGGGAAAATTTCACTCACACCAAGCTGCGGTAATGGCATGTTCATGAGAAAATGTTAAATGCATGAGATATGTTAGGCTTCAGGTGAAGACGACGCCGTTACTGCTTTTAGAGGGCAGGATAAAGTCACAGGAAATGTAACAAGCACCTATTGCAGAAGATATTTGATGATCGTGAAGAGAACAGGAATCAAGGTTCACACTGTGGAAGAACCACAATCCTGGCATTAATGGATCTCAGCTCAGCATTCAAACATAGCTGATGTTTTCATTAAACATTGAATTGCCCAAACTCAAACTATGAAAATAAATTTGATTAATGGAAGCACAACAATTTTGGAAAATCTCATGTTTTTCTGCGAGACATTTTTGCACTAGGATGAGGTCGTTTTTTGGCCGTTTCGCAATATTTTTATTTAGCCAAACTGTAATGGAAACACTTCTATTGCACCACGCGAGTCACGTGATCGACAGCCTGATGTTACTACTGACAAGAACGACGCAGAAGACGACCGTAAGCAGTAGGCGGATGATGGTTTGTTTTTTGTTTTCTTCTGGACGATGTGCAGCTGGCTCCACCAGAGCTCTCACAGCATCACACAGTTCATAAAAAGCTGTGTGTCATTCCAGCATGTTGAATCCATAGATCTGATGTAAAATAACCGACTACAATTTCCTGAAAACTCCGCACACGTAGCCGCTCCCAAGTATAAGGACACGTGAACAAGCTTATTCACGCGTGATTGTAATTTAATTTCTTATTTAATGGAAACACCATAATTGCAAAATTGTGTTTTTTTGACATTAGCACAAAATCCACAGAGATCTGCACATATTTGTAATAGAAATGCAGCTACTGTTGACAACTGGTATGTTATTGGAGTCACAGGAGAACTGGGTCAGGCTCTCTGCTACAGTACTTGACTGGTTTGAGTCTTATTTAAAACACAGGGACTTCTTTGTGTCAATAAGTAATTTTTCATCACAGTTGACAAAAATCCCCAAGGATCTATTCCGGGGCGTCTCTATTTACCACCCAACATGCTCCTTGTAGCTCAGATAATAATAGCAAACAAGATAATTGCCATAACTATGCAGATGACACACAGCTCTACATCACAAAGATTGGTGCATAGAACAAATGGGTGTCATAAATTTCTTCAGTTGAATAAAAACTAAAAATAAGCTAATTATTTTTGAAACAAAGGATGTGTAATAAAGAGTCAGCACCCAGGTACAGCTATTACTGATAGAAACTATATTGATCAGACCTGATATCTGGGTTTGAACCTTCAGGGACACATAAAGATAATTACAAAGCCGGCCTTCTATCACCTGAAGAACATTTCTAGGACCAATGTCCCAGCAAGATGTTGAGAAACTCATCCATGAATTAATCTGTAGTTACACTGATTACTGCAACACTGTCCTCACAGGTCTGAATCTCTGTCAGTTTACAAGTCAAGCCATTCTGCGGACTAATATTTCAAGACCTGCCGGCGTTAACGTGACTCTTTGCTCTGTTTTCTGCAGGTTTAAAACTGTCCACTGCATCCTGTATCCTTCCACCAGCTGGTGTCCTCCGGTCACTTGAGAAAAAGCTCGTTTCCTGCTGGGTAAAAAGAAAGAATCGATCCCTGGACATTTTTTCTTCTGCGCATGGGGAAAAAAAAAAAACGGGATTTATTTTCATGGACCACAGAAGGAACTGGGGTCGAACCAAATATTCAACATGATGAAACTGTGTTCTCCCACAACTCATGAATGTGTTGGATATTCGGCGTACAGCACTGTAAAGACGTCTCCTCTATTCTTTCGCTCCTGTTTTTAAACCTGCTGCAAAAAATTATGTTTTGTCTCTTTTTATTTTAACTTAAGCACTTAATAAAGGGGAAAAAATGTGTGATTTTTTTTTCAAGATTTTCATGACTTTTTTAAAAGTGTGAATTATGATTCTAATTGTCAACGATGATCATTAATCAATGCAGGTAAAGCAATGCGAGCTGTTACGGGCCGACGCGGCGTCGTGGTGTGTTTACTGTTCTGAAGGAGATATCGTCCTTGCACCTACAGCATGAAGTCTGCACACAATGAACCGCCTTGACTCACATCTCCCTCGGCCAAACCTCTCATCCTCTCCTTTATTTTCTCACTTCCTCCCTCCACCCCTCCATCTGTCTCGCTGCCCACCGCCTCTTCCTCCTCCTCCTCCTCCTCTCTTTTCTGTTTGCTACGCGTCAGCCGCGTTCCTGAACACCTCGAGGCGGAAAGCGCCCGGGAGTAAAACGCTCTTCCACTCTTCCCTGATTGTCATGTTTATTTTTGAAATTCATCCCCCCCCCATCTAGGCTCCGCTCCTTCACATTGACAACAAAACACTCAAAGTGTGATGATGAGAGCAACCGACATTCCCGGTCTCCTGTTGAGAAAAGAAAGCGGCCCGCGTTCGCGGGGAAATCTCATCAAGCCGGACAGGTCGGGTTCAGAATACCAACGGCGTGATGATATGCACGCAATCAGGCGTTAGGGTAGGAATGAACGGCGGGGGCCATGCGAAGAGCACCTGAGGAGAGTGATGACACCGCGCAGCGTCTGCTGCTCGCCGGCCCGTAGTTTGCTTGTTTGGTGTGAAAGGAGACATGATGAATACAAATAATGTTGTCGGAAGCGTCCGGGTCTGACCTTGCCTGCAGAAGACGGAAGTGAGTTTGGAAAGAGCGTGTGACTTTAAGAGATAATGATGGGAACATGCAGAACCACTTGAGAGGAGCAACTAGGAAGTTGAGTTGATGGGAAATGTAAAATCGATTGAAAGGAAAAGAGATGCTTATTTTTTTCCTTCATTCGTTTAATTCATTGTGTTTCTCATTTTATCAGTGGAAAATAAGATGTTGAAGTATGGAAGCGTTTAACGGTCAGAGCTTGGACAAGAATTTGGAAAACTTTCACGTCATTACGAGATTTTTAAAAAGTTATCACGAGACATATCTCATTAAAATCAAAAAATCTTTTCATGTAAATAAGACAGATTGTAACAAAGCACTAAGACAGTAACATCTAGTTTTTTTTTAGATGTTATCTAGAAGAAACGGGGTAAAAAGAAGAGACATAAGTCGTCACCTGTCAGAGGAGAGTATTGTTACAACTCGTTAAAATTAGAAGGTTTTCTTGTTTCAACGAGTTTTGTATCTTGTTATAATGAGAAAGTTTGTCATGTTAACTAGTTTTGTATCTATAGCGATGAAGTTTTCACGTTTCATCAAGTTTTGCATCTATAAAGAGAATTTTTTTTGCGTTTCAACAGGTTTAGTATCTCTTTAAAACGAGAGTTTTCTTGTTTTAATGAAAAAACCTTCTTGTTATAGTGAGTTACAGCTCTTGAATACATTTCCCAGCTCTGGCAAAGAAATGATTCCATACTAAAGAGTTAATAGTGAAGATCTTTAAAGGTAAAAAAAATAAAATAAAAAATCACGTGGATGATTGAGATAATGGAAAGGGAAATGTCACATGAGCTCTCAGGATAATCTGGATGTGCTGTACGTCTGTTTTTAGGTGAGGAAGAATTCAGATTTCACCCATCAGATTTGGTCTGATGGGTTTGACTGAAACATATGTTTGAAGGCAAAGCTATTTGAGAAACAAATCTTTGTTTTTGTGTGTGTGCTTATAGAAACATCAAGTTCCATTGTCTCATCCCTTTTTGTGTGTTTGCTTGACATATGAAACTAAATTAATATTTTATTTTTAAGGCTCAGGATGGCAAACACTGATGCGTACATAATTCATGCCTAAGTCGAAGCGTGTTGCCTCAAGAATCACAAAGTTCACTGAAACCTCCGGCCTGCCTTGACTGTAAGCATTTAAACTACGTATCATTTATCCTTACGTGACACCAAAGACTTGATTTGGGTTTTTCAGAGAATAACAGTGCAAAGCAAAAAAGAACAAAGACACTTTGTATTTCACAATAAACACGTATGATTAAGAGGATTTCTCCTCAAATACATAAGACGGACCCTGAAATGTAAACGGCTGTCAGTTTACACACGAACCTTCTCAATGAGTTCTTCACTCTTTAATCTGCTCTCGGACTGGATTTACATTAACATCTTCTTTAAAATGTGTGCAGATGAGCTTTAGTGCTGTTACAGTTCCATATGTTTGCATCATATATGCAACAAACTGTTTAAACGCACAGATTGATGCCCCCCCTCTTTCATTTACTAGGACTTAGCGAGGCAGAAAATTTAGGTATTTAAAATTATGTCTAATTATATAACAATTATCCTTTTGCATAAATAAGAGATTTTTACATTAAGTTTTTTTTTTGTGGTCTGCTAATCCATGAGGTCTCAGAGAAACCTTCCCATGTGTTGTGTCAGCACATCTTTCCCAACGGGGTGAGAGGTTTGTGTCCTCCTGCCCACTGCTTGCCTTTGACCCCGACTGTAGTAGATTTATGGCCCCTGCTGTCCATAACCAGGACTAACTGTGGGAGCAGGGGACCGGGTCAATTGGAAGCAGAGTGTTACAGCTGTCAGAGGAGCGGTGCCTCTCATCTCCGCTGTCCGTCACATTAAATCGATGGGGGCTTTTCAAAGGGCAAGAGAGGAAGAAATGATGCCCAGGAAGAATAAAATGATGGAGGAGGCAATGGGGGACACTGACAGCTAGGCAGATTTCTTTCTTTTTTTTCCCTAATAAAATCCTCAGAGATTTGGCAAACCTTGAACAGCACATAGGCATAACAGGCAAATCTCTACAGCTGCTTTTGTCCAGTTTATCCAGCAGGAGGTTCTCAGTCCACATCAGTGAGTCTCCACAGGGCTCCCTTTTAAGCCATTTGAGGGTTTTTTAAAGGTAAGCTGCATTTTTGTTTCACTTTTATTAAATATTTTCCCTTGTAAGGGTTTGAAAGTATTGAAAAGATTGTATATATTCTACAAGAAGAAGTCATGTCGGTCTTAACTTACAAGCTTGGCTGGGGAGTTCTTGCAACTTGTGTTATCTGGGAGGATTTTGTCTTGTGACGTTTCATCAACTTGAAGCGGATATGGTCAATGGGGAAAAGCGTCATTCCCAGTTTCCCGCTGGTGCAGACTGTCCCGACGTTGTCCTCATCTTGCCACTTCCAACAAAAGAACACATCGAAAAGCACTCTTGATAAACGCTGCATGACTGCTTACAGGAACTACAAAATCAGAACATGTAACGCTCATGATGACCTTATTCTGTTGTATTCCTAACGATTACGAGATTCTGGTTTTGCTTTTTTGTTTGTTTCTTTACATTCTTAATGTTTTAGCCCCACCACATCTGCTAAGTCACACTTTCATTTTTCTTCAGATGTTGCAAAAACTAAACTACAAAATTGTGATATTGCTTTTATAGTTATGGCTTCTATTGACAAAAAAATCCCCCAAAGCTTTAAAAATGTAACCGGGTCATTTTTATGACTGACTTTTATTCCTTGGCATTTGTTTTCTATATGTCTACTACATCTACTATTGAATTTGACTATTTTCTTAAATTATTATACTACTTTGTTAGTCTTTACTCATTCTTACTGCCTCTTTGTTTTGTGGTTTTACTGTATTACAAATATTATTTGATTGCTCTTGAATAATTTCAAGCATTGCTGCGCAGCTCTTTTCTGAAAAATGGTTGATTTTATATGTAAAATCAACCATAACATTCGTACCATAATATAACCAGGGCTGCCTTTGGTATCAACATGTCCTACATGTGTAATCATCCTGTAAAAGTCATCGACTTACCCGACAGCTGGACTTTTCTCACTCCATGACATCATCTTGTCTGGTTTCCAGAGCCTGAAGTTTCTCTCTCTCTTCATGGTCCTGCGGGTCAAATAGTCCCCAGGAAGTGGACAATCTGTATTTCTCTGCAGTTTCATCGCCACGGATGCAAATTTGCTGTGGTTTGATTCTCAGTGGAGGAGTTCCTGGTCAACCAGGTAACCCATTACCTCCTGCTTCTGGAGTATTCCCAGTTTGCCTATCTGGCCTCTCGCCTTCCTGTTTATCCTGCGGATTCTGTTGTTCATCTTGCACATTTTCTTGGTCATCAAATCTCTCATAACTCTTCCTGGATTGTGGTCTGAGTTCTGGGTCCAACACATATATTGCATATTACAAAAAAATGTTAAAAAATGACTTGATTTTTGTATGTTAATAATGCATCTGCCAGGGGAAAGAGCTTGTGGATAAATGTGTGGCTGGTAAGTACATTTGACTTTCGGTGTTTTCAGTTGTCGGGGTTTGAATCTGGCATGTGTATTTCTGAAAAATAGACTTCTAAAAATGTGGTCGAACAATCATTTGGCAAGAGAAATTGTGCTAATTTTGACATGATTTGTCAACTCAGCTACTGAATAAATGTATGAAATTGAGGATGTCTCATTCCAAACAGCAGTGGCAGAACATTCATGATCACTACTGAACGAGACAGAACCTCGTCCTTCCAACACATGGCAACAACTTCGTCCACATTTGCTTCTTGTAGATTAACTTCGACATCTTCTTATCTTCCAGTGTCACCATTAGAGCTAAACTTTTTCTCTAATTCTTGGAACGGTTTCAGATTTAACCAGGCACTAAAAATGCTACACATTGAACCCAGATCGTTTTTGGAAAGTAAAAGAAAAGAATTCAAAGAATAGACTTTAAAAAACAACAACTCTGGGTTCTCTAGGTTATTAACTATTTACAACCTGTTAGTTTTTTGAACATTGTCTTTGGCGCTGTCTAAGAACTGTCAAATATGTTTAGACACTCTGAAACCTCGGTACCAGTTATGTTTTATTTGAGATATAAGATCTATTAAAGTGCTTTTGATTCTCTATTGTCTGAAAGTCTGTGATTCACCCATGTTCATGTTCTTTTCTCAGTATTTTTCAGTTTTTTTATGGTCAGTGTCACTCTTTTTACCTCATTTCCTTCCCATAAAACTTTGGTTTACTTAATTCCATCTTTCTATATGTCTCACCTTTTTTTGTCACTCACCATCTTGCTGTGTCTCTCTACAGATCTGTTGTGTTCAAACGAGATATAAGCAAAACTCACAAATAGCTCTTCTACTGTGAGGCTCTGTGTGACAAACAACTAGTCCTCGTTTACCATGACAGACGTCTGCATGATATTGTGTTATGAAAGAATAGGATTGACTACGGATGACTTCATGAATGCCAAAGACTTAATAAATTTGATCTAATTTGGATCAAATTTACTATGTTGGGGCACCACCTGATTATCAGAAAATAATAGTTTTCAGTCCAAGTTAGTGAATACCTACCTGATAACGCCTAACATCAGATCAATGCCTTAACTTCTCCCTCCTTAGAAGGGCCAAATTCTGAAGGCAAAACTAGTGATTATCTCTTTGGTTTGTGTTGATTGCACAGCATCCACAAACATCATCAGAATCAGTAAACCTGCCAAATGACACAATTTATTCTTTTTAATTGCAGTTTATCAGATTTCGAAGAACACGCTTGAAGCAGAACTGAAAACTGAAGCACAAACATCAAATACCTGAAAAATATAAACGCCGTTAACTAAATACGTTAGCATGGTTAGCATAGTCCACTGCACTCACTGCTCCTCTACAGTACAAACCAAAAGACTGTTTTGAGGGAGAGTTTTCTCACTGTAACCTAAACAACTTGTTTACTCGGTGTGCCCACACCTGGAACAGATGGTCTCATTATGAACTCAACAAACAAGAAAAAGAAACAAGCTGCTTGTCTTTTTTTGTTTCTTTTTTGAAAAGATTAAACCATACTTACAATGTTCTATCAATTCATAAACACAGTAGAGGAAAACTGTTCTGAATAAGGATCTACCCAAACTTTAGACTAACAGAAAGAGAGGAGATAAAACAAGAAATATAAACATATATTCCAATAAGTGCTCTATCTACCATGCACTACAGACAACATGCATGGAGGTAGAGGTGTTTGACACTAAATTTTCAATCATCTGTAAAATGAAATTTTGTACTTTTACAATAAAAAATCCAATCAAATTCAAGTAGGATAAACAGAGGCACTTTGTCTTAACCCAGGCTGCGTTGTGTCTGTACGCCCCGGACAAGCCCCCAATACATCACACAACCTACACAGAGACACACACTTACAAACTTACAGTAATAAGGGGAAGATTGAAGGGCCAATTATTGTAACCTTTGAAAATGAAATACCCATGTTTCACATTTTTAGATCCCATGAATTAAATGTGATCGCTTTCCAAAAAAAAAAAAATACAGGCAACTTACATTTTAAAAGCTACAAGGCCTGTTTAGTGCCAAGTCCCTCGAATCAAGAAATCACTTAAATAAGACCTGCCTGTCATTGTTAAGTTGGCGAAAAGAGTCTGAAAGAGCAAGACCCTGTGCGCTGATGTACAGGAATTCAACAACAGATAAGGAAACTAAATGAAATCCAGCCATTTGGGAAGGGTTACAGAGCTATTTCTAAGGCAGTGAGAGTCCAGCAAACCCCAGTGAGAAAAAATTTTCACAAATGAAGAAAGTTTGAAATATTGGCAAACCTTCCGAAATCAATCCGAGAGCACAAATCAGGAGGTGACGCAGGAACTCAGAACAATGCATGGAGCGCTGCGGACCCTACTGGCCTCAGGTAAGGTCAACGTTAAAGATTCAATAATAAGATAGACGCATCCATGGGAGAGTGCTACTGTCCAAAAACAACTTTTATGATTGTCTTATATTTGCTCACAAATACCTTAGAGATCTCCAGAACGTTTGGTATTGATCACACATTTTTAGACAAGCTGATGGGAGAGAGAGAAGATGCAATAGACATGCATAAACAGCCCCGCCCATAAAACATAATCAGTAAGACAACGTTAATCAAATAAATATTTCGCCTTTGCTTTTACCATTTATTCCGTGGTGTAAAGATCCAACTAAAACGCTGGATTTAACAATGAAGAAAACAGCAGTAGTAGTGGGTAGATTAGTAGTAGCAGAAGCAGTAGTACAGGAGAGGCGGAGGAAATGTATGTATAACCTAACAGCATTTCAGAGAAAGAAGGTCATGTACAGTGGAACATGTTGGTGGCAGTGTTGCTGTTTGAGGCTGTTTCTGATCTCAAACAATTTTCCATAACTGAGTTTTGTGAACAGACTGAACACTGGTTCACTCGGGAGTTTTCCTGCAAAAAGTTACAAATGAACAAATTGATTCAGACCAAATGAAAATTATTGGTTTCAAAATGAACTAAAACTCACCAGCAAGTCCACTTCTGAATGGATTAAAGCCAGAAAATGTAACATTGCGTCAGAGCGAAGCAAAAGATTAACTGCCAACCATCAAAAACACTTAATGGTCTTGATTAGCACCAAGGGCTGAACATGTAGTTTACTTAGGTGGCAATTATTTATCCAAATATGGGCATGGACATCTTTTTCTCTTAATTTATGAAATAATCTTTTGAAAACTGACCTTTTGTGTTTTCTCAAATTATCTTTGATGATAAAATTAGAGGAAATCTGTAACATTTAACTGTGTGAAATTTGGACGGTGGAGTTAAATTCGGAAAGCATTGTTATTGTATTTATTTATTCAAAATGTCTGTTTTTTGTTATTCTTTGCTTTTATTACTAAACATTTTTTATTTCATTCCATCTAGAAACAGACTGGATATTTCAAAACAACCACGACGTGTTAAAAATGACAAAAGTACTTTTCATTGAACAGACTCCGTAGCTGTTTGCAAACTGGGGAGGCCAAATTGAATATTTTCTAAAAATCATTAAATCTTCAGGGACTTTTGCATTGACAGCCTTGTACCACTCTCTTCTGTTCTGGTTCCCACCCCTTTTTCAAGGATTTATCTCTACCAAGGAAATCTCATCAATACTTTAAAAGATTATGTGTTGGAGTGCATCTTTTGCTTTCGCATTGTTCAGGCGCCTCCTTGTTTATATGATTTATTTATCCGTTCCCAGTGTATTTTATCATTTCTTCAATGTCACTCTTTTACACCTATCATTTTCCCCTCAAAAATTGTTTTATCCACTTCCATCTTCTGTTATCTGCGCCAGCTCTTTTATTACTCACCGTCTCCTTTTATTCATATCTTTGCTGCATGAGGAAAAACTACAGCCGGGTTTCCTTTACGGCCGCGTTACCCTGGGACTGTGCTCGAGTGCTTCCTTTTGTATGTCTTTGAATAAGAGTAATAACAAAAAAAAGCCACATTTGTCTCCAAACACCAGTTTCTCAATTCACGACCTTCTCGCAGGTGCTTGTGAGTATCTCCCCATCATCTGACTCATCTGGAGCGTTGAGGTCAATCCAAGTTTCATTTTGATTAGGTTCAGTGATTTCCTGCGCTTCAGACTCGAGCTTCAATATATTTCTGTTGCGGTTCTTTTGTCGTCTGTCTTTTTCATTTTGGCCCATATCAAGTTCACAAATATCCTCTAACTGCCTGTTGTGGCTAAAACTACCCATTAACCAACTGTTAAAATATTAATAAATAGACGTCTCTGCGTTCAGTGAGTACTCCTTAAAACTAAACAACATTTGAACGTCATCATGTAACGGCTACATGCAAAGCTATTTCTCAACCTACTACACTCTGCCCTGTTCTGAGGTTTCTCTCCAGACATCTGGAACTGAACTAACAGATACAACCATGAAGCATCAGGTTTGTTACACTCATTCTTAAAAATGTTAGTCATTTTGTCAAAGTGAGGTAGCAACAGTCCGAAGTGGCTGTGTGAGGAAGGAAGACTCGCTCCAGGTTGCCAGGGGCGATAGGATGGTTGACCCAGGAAGTCGTAAGTGAACGATTGTCTGACCTCCTTGTCCATGACGCTGCCCGGTTCAAGTCGGTCCCCTCGCGTCTCCGGTCCTCCGTTTTCCACATCGTTTCCCGTTGATGGTTCTCCAGTTGGCAGCGCCACTGGAAGCACCGGTTCTGGGTCGGACCACTCGTCGCTTTGAACTTTTCCATGTAGCCGTTTCTCAACTATAAAAACAGCTTGGATTTTGCAAAGGCGAATGGACAAACATTTCATAAAGTCATAAAAGGAGACATGGAGGACCAGGTGGAACTGTGTCTGAGGGGGAAGCTGCTTCCACAAAGTATTAACTCAAGCATCCTTTCTGTCCTCTTCACAGCTATGTACTTTTCCAGGTCGGTCTGCCACATAAAACCCAGTTACACAGCAATGTTGTGGTTGTAACATCAAATAAATACGTAGGTGGTTACATGTTTGGCTGGTGTAACAATGCCTATAAAAACTATTCACCCCTTGGATGTTTTACCCTTTTTGTTGCGTCTGCAAATGAATCATAATCAACTTTCTCAAAAAATGTACAAAGAAAACCACATTTATTACTAAGGTGAGGACTCTTTTCTACAAAATATTGACAATGAATTAAAGTGTCAAGCATAAAATAAGTGACTGCATAAATATACATAATAAAAGCGGTTTGTTAGTCAAATAATTTTTGGTCCAAAAAACCAAATTTTGTTGATTATGACTGAATTGTATTTGTTTTTGTCTTTTTAATTTTTGTTTTTTATTTAACCAGGTCAGTTGCTTTAGAACAGATTCTCATTTTCAACAACAACCTTTTATGAAAACATTAAACAGAATATCACACAGCAGACAAAAACTGTAACTTTCCTGTACTGAATGACCCTAAAACTCATAATTTAATTTAATTGATTGCAAATCTTATTTGTATATGAAGAAGTGGAAAACAAACATTATTATTATTATTATTATTATTATTATTATTGGTACTGACTTCTGAAGAAAAGCAAAAAACCAGAGTCAGGCAGGCTGGACGTCTGACTCAACCTACTGAGAGCTGGAAGAGCTGCAGATAAACATGAAAGCAGTTTTCTATGAATTTGTGCCAGACCAAAACAAGCCGGTGACGGCAAAAATTTCTGCTCTGTTTTATACTACAGTATGTGTGTGCTGCATGGTTTTTTTATTCATGTTTCAGAGAGCTGTAATTGGTCAAAACCTTATTATAAAAATCCACCAATCTCACAGACTCTCACTATTTAGTCACCCATGGCATCTTTAAGCTTTTTCTTCTTCTCATTTTCACTATTTATCTTTTTCTTCGTGTGACTTGTGGAAGAAAATTGTGTTTCATTGAGTTTAATTAAGGTTTAATCTTCATATAATCCTGTTTTACCTTTTAATATTA
>CAEFZX010024041.1:0-22223 GCA_903066825.1 Alfaro cultratus | reverse complement strand
CGTAGGGACAGATACAGGAAATCTTTCCTGCCTCAGGCTATCTCACTGTACAATAAAAGCTAAATTATTGTCCTGTACTAACCAATGGAATTTGCATAACTGCACTGTGGCACATTGCGGTTTATATATTGTATATACATATCTGCTCTTGAACCATTGTAAGGACTGCTTTTAAGTTACATTTTATATTACTGCACTTTACAATTTATAATTATAGCATTTATATTGTATTTGTTTTATTTTAGCTACAACTACTACTTGTGGTAGTTATTACTGTATTTTGTCTCTATGCTGTAACTGCTAAGTAATTTCCCTGCTGGGATGAATAAAGTAATTCTATTCTATTCTATTCTATTAATAGAGTGTCAAAAAATGTTAAAAAGCAATTTTTACTCCAAGCACACTAATAGTAAAAAACAGAAATTGCTTTCTTCAGTGTTTGAGTGATTTAGAAACCAGAAACACTTCACACTGTAAAAAAACAAAAAACAAAAAAACATCTCTAATTTCCAGGAAAATACTGGTAGCTGTGGTTGCCAGAATTTTAATGCATAAATATGGTAAAATCCATATTTATATGGTTAAGCTGCTGGTATTTTACCATAAATGAGAGTTTTTTGTGTGTAGTACAGGACACTGGTGGACAGCTTCGTGGAGTGGTCTGGGCAGAGTGGTCTTGAAAGTCCCTCAAACTTTCAAGACCTGAAAGTTTGAGGGAAAATGTCTGAGAAGACTAGCTACAAAATGAAGTTTCACACCAGAAACGTTGCCATTTCAGGGTTTACCTAAAACAACAGGTAGATGAAAGCCCTTTCCACTGCACGAGTTTTAGAAAGACAAGTACTTCAGCCAAAAGTTCCATCAGTAGAAATGTATAAAATGGGTAGTTATTTGCTTGTAAATAAACATAAAGAGAACACAATTTTAATAAATTAAATCAACTTAGAACCAGCTAAACAAAGGCTGTCATGAACAGCAACAAGTGGGAATAACACCAGCAATCATAACTCAACCTGTACGTCCATACCTTAAGTAAAATCTAAGGCTGATTTTGCACACCCGCACACACACGCGCGCACACACACCCGCACACGCACGAATACCCGTATATAACCAGTCAGCTGACTTCCAAGAAAGTTTAAATACTCATGGTTTTTCTGAAACAGGAAGTCTAAAGATGAACAGTACACGTACCCAAGTGTGAAATTCTTGATAAAACAGGCATCATTTTTGAAAGGTTTTATGAGCTCTTCAGAAGCTGTGGCGTGATGCTGACTGAGAGCAACAAATAGAAGTCAGAAGTCATTTTCAGTTCTCATTTAAATGAAGAAAATAGAAACTGAGAAAGTAGCTTTCTGTCTTGTAGTTTCAGTCCTGAAGAGCTTTATAATAGTGTTATTTTTTACATTTTCAGGCAGCCACCAAAACAGAGAAGGATAAGATAATGTGAGGTGATTAGGCTTAGAACAGAAAAACCTCAAAGCAAAGATGGTGACTCACGTTTCAGACCTGAAGGCACCTAGAGTCTAGACTTTAATACTTTTATGGCACAACATCAAGGGCATTTTAGTTTCAGAAGCACTTTAGGTATGTTAAAACTATTTTGATGCATTTTTGTTCATGTTAGCTCTGTTTAAACATACAGTATTGCTCAAGATGTGATCTTTAAAGTGAGACTCTGCAAATTTGCAAGGTGAAAAAACTCTTACATTAACATTAGAGATAAAATAAAATAAACCCTGAAACATATAAAAAGGGAAAGACTAGAGACATTGTCATTAGAGTCATGCAATGATCACATGAGTATTAAAAAAACAATTGACTCAAATGACTTGTTTGTCATGAATTGGAGTTTTGTGGTGGTGAGAATGGATCTGGCTGGATCCAGGTTGTGATAAAAACGTCTGACTTTAATGGTGATCCACAAAGAGTCCAGGCAGCACAGGTGAGTAAAGAAGCTAGGAACTCAGACACTGGTAATGTCTGCCTCCAGACATCCAACAGGGAGCAGAGAACACAGGTGGGATTAAATACACTGGAGATAATCAGGGGAAACGTCAGACAGCTGGAACCAATCAAGAGGTAGCCAGGACTGATAAACACATACAGAAAACCAATTTCTCACATTGCCACCACCAAACAAAACCTTGAGAGATTCAAGAGAAGTTGCTGCATTTCACTGTGAATACAAGACAGCTGCTAAATTAAACTATTAATAACAGATGTGAGAATCACATTTGTACACTGTAGCTCCACCTCTGCATTAGAGCTGTAAATGAGTTGGAAATTGGAAACCGCTGACCAGAACTTGCCATCTACAGTGAAGGTAAGGCACCGAGGTACTTCCTCTTTGCCTGCTCCAATTATTTTCTGTTTATCTATTTAAACAAAATTTTACTTGTTCTAATTTATTTTCTGTTGCCATTCCCAGCATTGAGGAAATGTATTTAAAATTGACACAGTGGATTTTGTGTGATATTCCTTGATTTTTTTCCCCATAGATGGCAAACCTCTGGCAGCTCATGCTCCTGTTTTGGATGTGGATTCCTCCTTGTCTCTCATCGACCAGTTTTATTGGCTCTCCACAGCAATGTGAAACGGCTCACTTCGTCCCCGGCTACAACCTGGGTGGAGAAGGCTTTGACATTGTGACAATGGAGAGGAAGGGTGCCTATGTCATCGACACCGAGACGTGGAACCTTGGAAATGGCACTTGCAAAATGTACAGAAACAGCTACCAGAACGGAGAGAATCAGAAGGTCCCAGTGTCTGTGGCGGACTGGAGGAACCTCCCAAAGTGCAGCATGAAAGTTTCAAGCACGCTCTATGATTCTGTTGAATCTCTCGTCAACGATTCCACATCATCTGTCTCCAACGACTGGAAGATTGGTTTGGAAATCCCTGTGGACCCTTCAGACACTGTTGGTGTTGGCCTTGGAGGGTCACACTCCAGGGCTTCTGAATTTGGAATGAAAAAATCCAAAAGTGATCGCTACGAATTTGCCCGCCAATCAGTCAATTGTAACTTTTATAGGTGAGGATGCTGTTGATGAGTTGGATTTTTATCTTTTGTGTTCATTGAGAAATGTTTTAAATGAGATTCCACCAGGAAGAGATGGAGATTTTTGCACAATGAAGACATAATGTTCAATATACATTTACTTATCCTTGTAAGTGCTTATTTGATTTACACAAATCCAGGTTTGTAACAATTAATACACTTTGTTAGGTTTTAGAAAAAAATGTTTTCTTTTTTGGATGATAAATATTAACCAAAATTAACTGATAATGTCACAAAAATCTAATTGATTTAATCAAAACATCAGATTTCTCTAAATCAAATTATAATAAAAACATGACCAGATTGAGAAAAATGGATGTCATTTTTTGATTCAGTGGTGCAAAAATAGTCCTAATTCAGTTGAAAAAACAGACAACTTCCAAAAAAATATTTTTTGTAATCCAGTGTTATGAATTATGTTTCATTACATATAAACTTGAGCTTGATTTTGAAATTATATTAACATAATAATACAGAACAATTAGTAAAAGGAGAATGAACGACTGAATGAACATACTTTATTAATCCCAGAGGGAAATTTACATAACAGCACAAACACAATAAATAACAGATAAAACACAGAATTTTTTATTTTATTTTTTTTATCAAGAAGAGCACAGATATAATTTACAAAACTGCAAACCAGAATCTCAGAGAAGCAAATGCTGAATCTTTGTGTTACAAATTAGAGTATACAGAAATTACATATCCGGACATACTATACACACAGATAGGCAGGTGGTGAGCAAAAAAGTATAACAATTGAAAAGCTTGAGGTTAGTTTTCAAAGCAAACCAGCAGCGACAGAGAGCAGGTCAGTTACAAGCTACTTCAAGGAAGAAGGATGACGATAACTGGTGGGGTCTGTATCTGGGTTGAAGTCAGAGATGAAAATTGAAATCAATATTTTTCAGACTTTTGGACACATTGCAAAGTTTAGAGGAGAAAGAGGACTGCTATTAAGCAGATAACTACGTGTTGAAATTTATTTACGTCTTTAGAGTATCTTAATTACATTGTGCTGTATGTGAAGGATCTTACCGTCTCTGAATCCTAATTTCTCTAACATTTCCTTTAAGATTATATTTTACTTCATACTGTAAACAAGCAGTGACTGTTGTCTTGAAGTTTCCATCTGGTTTATAGACTTTGATTCATCATTCGCTATTTCAGTTCATGAACTGCTAAGTTCCAAACTTTTAATCAGGTACTGATATCAAGCATTGTTTTTTTTTTTCCATTGAATAGCCTGTTAACTAATTTGGGATGTGATGCCGATATCTTATGAATCACATTTTTAGGTTAACTTGCCTTAAATAAGAGAATTTAAGGACTGCCATAATCTGGATGACTGAAAGTCTACATGTGCAATTGTAGGTCTATTTAGTGTAAAGAGTCACCAATTCCTGTCTTTTGAGTTGGATCGAATGCTGAGTATGAACTAGAAGTATCTGGTATAGATGAAATGAAGTTGTGTGTTAATGCCCTACAAACTGCTACATTCAATAATCGATACATTACGGTGTAATGTAATCGATTACATTAAATCAGTTATTCTACTTATAAGATAGATATAGGAACATTTTAATATTATTGTAGGCCATCAGTTTTTAAGATGATCCCCCAACTCCCCCATCTGTTCTAATAAAATTTGCAACATGATTTTTGGAAAGATTGTAAAAATCATACATCAACATGTACATGTATTTTCAAACGGACTCTGTGACAATCCTTAACTTCTTTTCATTCTTTCTCTGCTCCACAGGTACAGACTGACCACTAGTCCTCCTTTGAGTCATGACTTCCTTGCAGCTGTGAACTCTCTTCCGCCATATCATCCTGGAAAAGCGTCACCATATCGTGACCTGATCGACGCGTACGGCACTCATTATATCACACAGGTGTATCTTGGAGGGGAAATAAAGGCAACAACCTCTTTTCAGACCTGCAAGGCAACCATGAATGGGTTTACAGCAACAGATGTTAGTGACTGTTTGACGGTTGAAGCATCAGCTAACTTTGTTAACACCGCTAGTGTTAAAGCCATGACTGAACACTGTGAAAAGAAGAAGAAAAAATTGAGCTTGGGACAAAGTTTCAGCTCAGAATTTAGTGAGCGTTTCACAGAGGTCACTGGTGGGGATGAAATGGGAGTTGTGCTTTTTGGGGGCGGTTCGGACCCTGATGTGTATAAAAACTGGTTAAACTCTCTCAAAACCATACCTGATGTCGTGCAGTATAACTTGAAACCTCTTCACACCATACTTCCAGAAAATCACAGTGCAAAAAATGGGCTGAAAAAAGAAGTGGAGCAGTACATTTTTAAAAATGCAGTGCTGAAAAAATGTTCTGAAACCTGTCAAATTGGACATAGATCCAACAAAAGGGATCCTTGTGCTTGTGTGTGTAACAGCAACAAGAATGTCAAGGAAAACTGTTGTCCTGCTGGAAAAGGTCTTGCAACATTGAAGGTCTACAACCTTTATGCAAGTGGACTGTATGGTGATGCGTGGGGCCAGACAGATGGTTCAGTGGAGGTTATGTATGGTGACCAGCTAGGGCGCACCCAAATAATCAGTAATAATGACAATCCCAAATGGACAGAAAATTTTGATTTTGGACAAATTGTCATCAATATGCTAAACAAATTGACATTTTCTGTTTATGATGAGGATACATGCTGGAATAGTGATCTGCTTGGCCAGTGCTCTTTTGAGCTCCGTAAAGAGCTTGTGACAGATAGCTGCATGTTTAATCATGGAACGTTCTTCTTCACTTACTCTGTGGAGTGTGCACCAAGTCTGGGAGGAAGCCAGTGTGATGAGTACATGTCCTCCCCCATGAATCCCTCACTGGCCAAAGAGTTTTACACCAGGAACGGGGTTCTGCTTGGCGATACGATGAAGACGTTTTCTAAGCCAGCTGGACATGCAAGTTTGGACCAGTTTTGAAATAATTTGTTGAAAAAGAAAACAAATGCATTTGCTTGTAGCGTGTCTTCTTTAGCTTTTGTGTGGAAAAAGTTTGACAGTAATTGTTAGGTATTTCTAGATCTGTACAAGAAGAACCACAGAAACAGTCATTAGTTTTCAATCAAGTCTTTTGCAAAAGGAGAAGACACAGCAGATCCCTTTCTCAAGGAGTCTACCATGCGTTCTGACCCTCAGCATCAGAATTGGTCATTTTATTACAAAACACAGCAGGAATGGAATGTGAAGGGAGAATGGAAAGGAGTACGGCTACACAGGCCCTCCCAAGATAAGCGGCAGCTGCAGCTTCAAGGTCTTGGACAAGAGCAAGTTTAACTTCCACACAGTTTAACAACTTTTCTCTGGGGTGTGAATACTAAACCTAAGATTGAAATACAAACTAGTAAAACTGCTAATGTAAAACATAATTTCTCTAACAGTAATATCATGTCACTATTATATATTAGTGAAAATACCCACTGATAATCCTGCTTTCATTTTTCTTTCCTGTCTGCAAAATATTGCAATAAAGCATCCACAAAGACAACGAAGTGTCTCTTTCATTATTATAAGTGTTAAGAGAATATTTTATTGTATTAAAATCCATATTTGGGCTTTTCTAAACAGATAGCTATATTTGTTCGCGTCTCTAATATTAAATACAGGTAGAAGCGTCATTTCACAGTATATTTTAGGCATTTCTTCATCATTCTTTTCTTAAAATGTCTCCTAGACTGAACAATTTCCCTCAGATCATGATATTTTTACATAAGTGTAAGCTTTATCCATTGGTTGTTTTTAACGTTTGCTGTAAATAATATTGTTCTTAGCCTTTGAACAGCAATGTGAACAAACTAGCATCGCAATTGCAAAGAATCTATTTGCAGCAAAAGTGTGAAGCATCAATGTGTGGTACTCATTTACCTCACTTATTGTCGCTGCAGTTTTGAAACGGCTGTGCAAATAGTCAATAGTGTTGTCTTGAGTACTTTCACATAGTGTCACCAAGATGTGGTTCTCTTTTATTAGAAAGTACATGCAGAGTGAATAGTCACAATGAAAACATGGCAAATCCTTTTGACTCGCTTGCACATAAACCTGGACTTTTTATTCTGATGCCTTTGTCACGTCCATTAATGTGAACATTTGGTTTTGAGGGATGAACTATACATTCTTAGCAAGTGACTTGGTTTTGCAAGTTAACTAGTAGTTTGTATTATTGTAAGAAGTGCACTATAGCTGTTGTGCAAATGTTAATAGTGGTGTGAGAAATGCCCCAAAGTGGAAAAACTTGCTAAACCAAAAATTCTAAGTCTGCAGAACTTATTCACATTAAGTTCCATATCATTTTAGACCAATAGACTTTATTGTCAAAGTAAATATTTTTTGGAGCATGACAGAGGCTGAACCTGGGGTAATTTCCCATGTCTTTACTGATTTTGTATGTATCATACACTGGAGACTGGAGAAGGGGCTGCAAGAAATTCACCTTTTGCTCAAGTAAGCTATTACTTTTGTATTGAATCTGTTAATATACTTTACATATATTTACTCTCAATATGTTTTATGATTATGATAATCTGAATAATTTTTCACATCATTACCAATAAAAAAAAACACAAAAATGCATAAAAATACATCAAATATATACTATTTATATACTTGTATAAAAATACAAGTATTTATATACAAGTATAAATACAAGAATATATTGTATACTTGTATACAATATATACAAGTATACTAATATTTTACTAATATTTTATATTAGTAAAATATTAGTATATTTTACTAATATGCTAGTAAAATAAAGATAAGAGTGATTTATGAGGATGTCTTTTTTTTTTTTTTTTACCACAATAGCACCACCCAGTGGACATCTAGCATTGTGCAAAGAAATTAGTTTACTTAATTCTTGCTTTATGACCAAAAGGGATATTATAAGGATAAGCAACAGAAATATAGCAAGAACAAGAAGTCTTAACTCTTTATGTGACAGTAACCACTGTAATATAGATTATTTAGATTATGGCTCAGTTTTTTTATGTTTTTGTTGTAACAATATGAGCTGCAACTTTTCAGAGGCACCAGGTTAGTGAGTGGAGAAACTGTAGAGCTTTAATAAACAGCAGAGGGTGAACTTCTCCTTAATATAAAAAAAATGCAGACAGAAACTGCAACATCATTAAAAATATGGAATAAACTCATAAAAGCCTTTTTGCTCTGAAATGTGAATTATGCTCTTTATTAATGATATTATTAGTTTTTGGAATTATGGAGCAGCAATACTACTCATTTTATGTTATTTAAGAATTGCGCACTGGCTCCTTTAAATAAACAGATTCTTCTCATTCCGTACACAACATGTCTGGCCCAACTTAACTATTTAATCAGTCAAATATTTAGAACTTCAAGATAAATGCTTGGCACATCTTGATTAAATATTATTTTGGCAGTTAAATAATCGAATTTTTTTTTGTATAGTTCAAAGTGAAAATAATTTCATAATTATTTCATTTTAACAAGAAATCAAAAAGCTGTTATTTTTAACAGTTTCTTAATAGGCATAAAAAGTTTTATCAATACATTTATTCTTGATATGGCCTGAAATAAAAACTAGTGTGACGTAGTTCTAGTTGTAAGTGTTTCAATTAATCCAAAAATTGTAAAAGATCCTTTTTGATTCTTTGTGGAAAAAGTGATATTTATAAACAAAATGATTTGTGCCACAAAAGCAATAGCACCACAAGTTCAGACCTGAACATTACAACTCTTTTATTAAAATCATTTTGTAAGAGCCACTCATGAAATGACATCTTAAACAGACCAAAAACTGTTTATGTCAAGATTTATTTATTTATTTATTTATTTATTTAACGAACAAGGCACACTGAATGACAATATATTTGTTATGAGCATCAGCGGTCCACTACGGCTGACCATGCAGGTAGAAAAAAAACAATATATTGGAATGTGGACATCGCAAATTTTCTTTATCATCTAGAGCCATCTGTACCTTAGCTTGAAGGAAATCTGTTTGTACTGAAAAACAGGTGAGCTTGTGTTACTGGTGGTCACAGCAAGATCTAGAGAAATTCATCTGTGAATTGATTACTGCAATACTGTCTTCTCAGGTCTGCCTGAAACATCAATCAGACAGCTGCAGCTGATCCAGAGCACGGCGGCTCACGCTCTCACTAAAACCAGAAAGAGCACATCACCCCAGTTTTAAAGTCCTTACTCTGGCTCCCTGTGGCTCAGAGAATAGACTTCAAAATACTGTTGTTTTGAAGTTGTATGACAATATAATTTATTTTAGCACCACAATACATTAAAGATCTCCTGTTGTATCAACCTTCCAGACCTCTGAGGTCTTCTGGTTCTGGTTCTGCTCTGCATTCCCAGAACTAGAACCAAACATGATGAAGAAGCAGCGTTCAGCTTCTATGCACCACAAATCTGGAACAAATTTCCAGAAAACTGCAAAACAGTTAAAACACTGAGCTTCTTTAAATCAAAACTAACCCCCCACCTGTTTAGAGTTGCTTTTGGTCCACGATAAACTAACATATTTGATGTGTATTGATGATTTTGACGATGGCATGTAATGTTTGCTTCTGGTTTCCTCAATTGTTGACTGTATGGTGTCTTTTATGACTTTGTATTTTTATGGTGTAAAACTTTGAACTACCTTGTTGCTAAAGTCAAAGAATGACTTTGAGCCTCTAAAGAATGAGCCTCTTGGCTCATTCTCAGATTAATGCCTGGTCATATTAGGTGGCCATAAATTGGTAATTTTGCAGTTATTCCATATGCTTTCTCTTTTAAAATGATAGATTGAACGGAGCTCTGTCTGATATTAAGAGCTTGGAATATTATTTTATAACCTAACCCTTCTTTAAATCTTTCTACAAAATTCTGCCTGACCAATCTGCTGCATGTCTTCCTGTTTACAAGGAAGAAGTTTGATCATATGAGATGATACGATCTGTGAAAACAGAGAAGCAAAGCTGACCACAGGCAGAATGTGTGAATTTGTTGCTCAAGTACAGAGACTAGTTTGCCTTTATCTAGTGCAATCTTTAAAGAAATAACCAAACGTAAAAAAACCATCCCCATACGGATGTTGCAATCCGCTAAGCAAAAACTTCTGATATGAGAATCATGTTAAATTTTTATCACGAGATAACAATTTGTAAAGAATAGAGAATAGAAAAAGAGTACAGTTTCCCCATAACACTGCAAGTAATATTAAAAGAAAAAAATCAGGACATTGGCCTCTAGTCAAAGCTGAGTTTGATACATGTACCACAGAAGTTATTGATAGGAACAGAAATTGTGTTGCTATTGATTTACTCGCAAAAACCAGCATTGATACAACTTTGAATATTGTTTTGTAACCTATATTTGCTTAAAACATCTCCAGAAGTTACTTCCTGACTTGCTTTCTGTGTTCCTTGGTCTTCATGTTGCTTTTAATGCTCTCTAAATAAAACCTTTAGGCCTTCACAGAACATCTGCCTTCATACCGAGATTAAATGATGCATAGGACAATTGTTTTTACTGATCAGGTGACTTTTGAAGACAATATGGTGAATTAAATGCTGTTTGAGTTTTACATCAAAGAAGGCTACATCCAACCATTTTCAGATTTTAATTTGCAATTTTAAAAAGCATGTATTCTTTAAATACAAATTCATTCATTATGGGGGGGCTGGTTTGCACTACAGGCACAGTTCAGTCATGAAGCACCAGGTGTGGTGATCGTACTAACTGCTTGCAACTAGAAAGGCGTTCTAGTTGCTGGTCTATTTGCCAGACGAATCATGGATTTGGGTTCTTTGTTAAAAAGAATAATGACTTATACTAAAACAATGAAAAGCTTATACATTATCAAACAAAGTTAAAAGATGAAAATCTGTCTCACTTACAAAACTATTTTGCAATACCATAGGAAACCAGTACATTTTAAAGAAGGCCATAACTAGATAAGTAAAAAAACTGCAAAGGAAAACAGACCTATTTAAGTGCACATTTAAAGTCACACCATGCTCATTTTAATAGATTTCCTAAAAAGATATATTTAAAAAAAAAAGAGTAAATAAAATAAAATATTTTAGAGCTTTAATAAGCTCTAAAATATTGAAAAATCCACTTTTCAAAAGTGAAAAGTGGCTTTTCACTTTTGACTGAGTAAGCTGTCTGGGTAAAAGAGAAGGGGGCAGAGAGGAAGACCAAAAAGCAGATTTATTGATGTGGTGGAAAAGGACATGAAGTTAGTGTGGAGGACGCAGTGGACTATATCGAGACAGACAATTTTCTGTGGTAATCCCTGAAGAGAAAAGTTTTGTTTTGTGAAATTATTTTTGCGTTTGACTGACTGTTCAGATCACATTGAAACTGAATGTTGGTTTGGACTTTGCAAGTATCATTTGCTATATCATCTTAAGTATGAAAGTCATAAGCAGAAGGGTTGCAGGCCCCACTGTGTATTGAGCCATTGTAGCATTTTGTACCATCCATCCATCCATTTCCTTTACACCCTTGTCCCTAATGGGGTCGGGAGGTGCTGCTGCCTCTCCAGCTACGTTCCGGGCGAGAGGCGGGGTCACCCTGGACTGGTCGCCAGTCTGTGCATTTTGTACCATGTGATATTAAAAAAAGATGTACATTAAATACTAGAAAGAAGTATTAGTCTTTTTTCAGTCAACTAATAATAATTCATGATAAATACAGGCAAAAGTTCATCAACAGTACTCCACTTTACTATGCGACTTATAGAAGATGTTTGGTCTTATTTTGAAGAGAAATATTGTATTTATGAAGTAGTCTCACTACACCAGAAATGGCAACTTTCTTCATTCTAACAAGTATTGTCAAAGTATGAAAAATGCATAGAGCTAAAAGCTTACCAAAAACAAGATGTGTGATTTTTTGTGGTTTTCTTAAGTTAAAGTTGTTAAAGATAATTTGCAAGTGTCTGGCACCATCTTGTTGAAACACTTCCTCTAAGGAACATTGCCTGTTAAACTTATAAGCTTTTCAAAAACAAGATGTCTGATTATATAATACAGTTTAATTCAGCAATTTGCTTTTAGCAGGATGCAACTCCGAGATCACTGACTAAAAATGTGAGATGCATCTCAAGAGTTTCTTTTCATTTATTGATTTTTTTCTTCTATATTTTACTACAATAATACTAAAAATAGCTTTTTGTCTGCAGGAAAATAGCTTCAATTTGTCTTGCTCTGAGTCATAGTTGCTAAAATAATTTGCTAAACAGACATCATTGTGATCTAAATAATCTAAAGGGCATTTAAATGAGCATATATTAAGATTACTTTGCTGCTTGCATGTTATTGGTAGGGATATAACAGCACAGCCTGTTCATAAGATAAAACACAATAAGAGGCTCTTAATAAGATCAGGCTTCAAAGTTGTTATCATAGGATACAGAACAAAAGTAGATACGCAATATGCCAGCTGGAGCGTGCATATTGCAGTAAAAGGAAGAGGAAATTTTGACAAATGCCCAAAGGGAACCGGGGGCTAGTTTGCACAACAGGCACAGCTCAATCATTAAGCACCAGCTTTCCTGGCCAGTTACACTGTCATATCCAACAGTAACTCCCAAAGGCAGACACAGCCATCTAAATCTGACCCCTGAACAGTCCTGTCTTGCAGAAGAACTAAGTCAGGCCCTTGTTCCATTTGAGGGGGCAACAGTTTTACTGAGTGGATAAGAATGCAACCCCAGCTGCACTCCCACAACTTGTTCGTAACCTTAAGAAAGCCACATAGGATTCAGACTTTCAAGCAGCACCAGTGAAGGTCCTCCATACCTGATATAACATTAAGGAGGGATAAAGACTTTGTGTTCAAACCAGAATGCCCCAACACCATCTTAATTTCTGCTGTGTTTGATCCCAGATTCAGCCGACTTAAATTTTACCTCCTGAATTAGTATTCAAAGTGCAAAGCATGGTGCAAACCATGACCCTTCAAGTGAAGAAATCAATGCAAACAAGTAATGATCCAAACTCCTGTGAACAAGCAGACAACAAGAAGGAAACTTGTTGTTCCTGGACAGTGTCTGGCAATCATCATCTGACTCAAGTGCAAGTTTTGATGAAAATCCAAAATAAAACCCACTCCTTTGGTGGAAAACAGATGAAGGATGCTGTCCAACTCTGGCAAAACAGGCAAAGCCCTTTCTATGCATTCCTGCCACCTCCACCATCAGAACGACTGTTTTCAGCTGCTGGGAATACAGGTACTAATGGCAGGGCAAGTCTGAGTTCTGAGCATGTAGAGATGCTGACTAGAGTGACATTTTCTTCTACTCTTAAGTTGATCTATAAAGCTAGGTTGTCATAAATATTGTTCACTATTCTTACAAATGTAACAAAAATGTATTGGCACTTTTAATTTAAAACCAATATTTTGAAAATGCTATTTTCTGGGCAATAAATTCAAGCTTTTAGGTTTTTTGCCATGCCATGTTGTACTGTGAATTTGTATTTTAAAATTGTAAATACTTGATAATTGGAGCATGTTTACTAAAGGTATCTACTGTTTGATTAACCAAAAAAATAATCACTAGGTTAATTGATTACTAAAATAATTGATAGCTACCATCCAAGTTGTTTTATTAACCAGCACAGAAAGGTTAATAAAATGTTGGAAGTTACAAAACAGTTGGAGGAAATCCAAGTGAGATGTGAACACTGATTAACCACTTCCCCATGTTTTTATTTAAAGTTTGAAAGAAGTAAAGAAAATAAATTGCATAAGTATCCATGTGGGTGCACTTGGCATGAAACTAAGCTGATAAGAAAAGCTCCACCTTCATATCAATAGTACAAGACCAGCCAGACACTTGACAGACGATCAGAGCCTGCAGTCTTCTGTCAGAGTAAGACTTTAAAAACTTTCTTCTAAACTGAAATATTTGCTGATCCAAATTCCATATAATAGAATTATTATATGGAATATAATAATAATAGTTATTATTATATTTGTGTGTATGTTTGTGGATCATTTGCTATGCAATTTAAGCATTTAAATTATTTTTTTCACAGATGACTAGACTTCTGCAGCTCCTGCTCCTGACCTGGACATTCAGTCCTCTGTGTCTTTCAACCACTGTGAGTTTCACTGGTTCACCAGAGCAATGTAAAACTGCTCACTTTGTTCCAGGTTACAACCTGGGTGGAGAAGGCTTCGACATTGTCAAAATGCAAAGAAAAGCTGCCTATGTCATCGACACTGAAACATGGGACCTTGGAAATGGCACTTGTAGAATGTATGGAAACAGCTACCAGAACGGAGAGAAACAAAAGGTCCCAGTCTCTGTGGTGGACTGGAGAAACCTCCCAAAATGCAATTTGAAGGTCACCAGTATGGTCTATGATTCTGTTGAATCTCTCCTCAATGGTTCTACATCATCTGTATCCAACAACTGGAAAATTGGTCTTAATATTCCTTCAGCCTCAGTTGGTTTTGCTGTTGGAGGTTCCCATTCCAGGGTAGCTGAATTTGGCACGGAAAAGTCAAAACAAGACCGCTACACCTTTACCTGCCATTCTGTTAGCTGTAACTACTACAAGTGAGTGTCAAGACAGACCATACTGTACAACTTTCCATTAAGTTGATGTGCATAAAGTATGACTGTGACAAAAAGTAACTATCTGTTTTCATTCTTTCCATAGCTACAGACTGATAACCAGCCCACCTTTGCATCATGAATTTGAAACGGCTGTGAAGTCTCTTCCTCCACATTCTTCTGGGTTACCATATCGCAATTTGATCGATACTTATGGCACACATTACATCACACAGGTTTTTCTTGGAGGGGAGATAAAAGCAACAACATCGATTAAGACCTGCCAGGCATCCATGAACGGGCTGTCGGCAACAGATGTTAGTGACTGTCTGTCGGTTGAAGCTTCAGTTAACTTTGAAAGTATGGCAAGCATTAAGGCTATGTATGAAAACTGTCAGGCAAAGAAACAGAAACTGACCCATGGTCAAAGTTTCAACACTGTGTTTCGTGAACGTATCACAGAAGTTGTTGGTGGGGACAAAAATGATGTTGTGTTCTTCCAAGGGTCTGTTGATCCCGGTGTCCATATCAGGTGGAAAGAGTCTCTTAAAACTACACCTGACATCGTGAGTTACAACCTGAAGCCTCTGCACACAATTCTGCCAGATGGTCATCCTGCCAAAAGTGGGCTTAAAGAAGAGGTGGAAAAGTATATTAAGGACAATGCAGTGCTAAGAAAATGTTCAGAATCCTGTCAAATTGGACACAGATCTAACAGCAGAGATCCTTGTGCTTGTGTGTGTAACAGCAACCAGAATATTAAGTCAAACTGCTGTCCTGCTGGGAAAGGTCTTGCAACATTGAGGGTCTACAACCTTTATGCTAGGGGACTGTATGGTGATTGTTGCTCAGAGACAGACGGTTCAGTGACTGTTAAATATACTAACCAGGAAAAACGTACTGAATGGATAGATAATACTGACAACCCCAATTGGTCAGAGTCATTTGATTTTGGACCCATTGTTGTAAATAGCCATGACAAACTGACATTCACGGTTTATGACGATGATACATATTGGAAAAGGGACCTGCTTGGTGAATGCTCCATTGATCTCCGTAGAGGAAAAGTTTCAAACAGTTGCATGTTTGATCATGGTACCTTTTATTTTAGCTACTCAGTTGAGTGTGCACCAAGTCTTGGTGGCAACCAGTGTGAGGAGTACATTCCTTCTCCTATGGATCCATCTTTGGCTGAAGTTTTCTACTCCAGAAACGGGGTTCTGCTTGGAGATTTAAATAAGGGGTTTGCTAAATTTGCTCCTCAGCCAGGTTTGGGCCAGCTGTGAGACGACTGGACAAATGACCAGGATTTTAATTTGAATCATTTTTGCTTGTGGCATTTCTATCTTTGACTTTTATATTAATAAAAAGAACACAGTTCGCAAATTCAATCTAAATGTGATAATCTGTACTGATAACTTGTTTCTTCCTTTGTACTCGCAAATTACCGCAATAAAGCATTCATAAAGACAACAGTTGCTTCCATGTTGTAATTTGAGTATGACAAATAAATATTTTAACTTAAGAAGCTCCAATGCACATGATCAACAGAAAGTTGAAATTTGTTGCTCATATCTTTTAGAAACATATTCAAATTATTTTGCACGGTATATCAAAAATGTGGGATTTACATTAAAATGACAAAAGTGTACTAAGTCTCAATTCTGCTTTATAAGAAAAAGGAAAATTGATTGTGTGTAGAAAGTTCAATTTTCTGGCACATAATAGTGGCCCTTTAACAAAATTTAGCATGCCATCTTCAAGATGGCATCTTGATATGACATCTTTACAGAGCAACATTGTCTTGACACATAAAGACCTGGTCCATCCTGTTCATCATATTTAAAATGATATCCAAATCTGGTACCTGCATTTATAACTTGTGTGCTTAATTATTGCAATGCAAACTTAACTAAATGTCCAAATAGTTATTTTTGAAGTCTACCATCTCATCCCTTAGCCTGTGGGTGAAAAACACCCACATTTATTCTATTTTAGTATTAATGCATCGGCTTCCTTTAAAATTCAGAGATCAATGTAATCCTTCTCATCCTGTACACAGTTCTAGTTTTAGAAATTTTGGAAAATATAACAATTTTAACTGCCTAATTTTGATTTGTCGTATTAATAATAAGACTTTCTATATACTACAAGTGGTTATTTGATTTAAAGAAGTGTAGAAATGAGTGTAATAAACAAAACTATTTGTGCCACAACAGCCGTTACACAATAGCACCACAATGTGGTGCTATTGAACATTACAACCCTTTTTATTAATCCCAACTCTGTTTTCAAAACTTTTGAAGCTGCATCGTATGTAACTTTGACAAAATATGCTTCTTTTTTTTTTTTTTTTTTAATATTTTTTTAAACTATTACCAGGTTATGACAGTATAATATGAGACAGGTAACCTGAAAATAAGGTATTGGTTATCACTTCAGTGTTGTTTCATCCGGTTCTTTTCAGTTTCTATTTGAATCCAAATTCAGCTGAAATTGACTCTTAGTTTACTTTCATGTTATGTTCTGCAGATTAAGTGTTGCATGTGTTTGACAGAACTGTCTTATTTAAATAAATCCACCTCCTCAATGCTGAGGCATTATAGGGCCTCAGAATGAAGTCCCAGATACACCTAGGATAAACTCAGGTATACAGCCATTCTACAAATTACTCAGTTGCTTTTTTATAAATTATTTCATATAAATGTATTGTTTACTTCATTTTTTTCTACAGCAGGAGAAGTTGTGTCAAAAAAGTGTAACAGACTAGGATTTCAAAATGTTGGAAAAACTAATTTTTTTGAATGAAAATTTGTGAAAAACAGTCCACAAGCATCCTCATTCCAAACATGTTCACTTAAATTTTCACTTTGTGGTACATGTTCACATTATTTATTGACTGTGTCTAAGAATATCAAATATATTTTGAATTTAACTGAAGATATGACATAATACAATATATAATATACAATAAAATACAATGCCTTCAATCTTATTGTATAGACTAGGTCATCAAATCAGTCTGTCAACTACGTTGCCTGTAAGGACTTTTAATGTCCAGCAGGTGTCAGTATTCAGTGACGTATCGACACAGTATCAATACAGTTTTGCAATGGGTCAAAACGCTTCATGACGCCTCATTTACCAATCACTGCTTTCTAGTTCAGCCCCCTGATTGAAACTTTGGTTGTTTCCTTCTTTTGTATTATATTTTTTTGTTCTTACTCTTTTTTTGTTCTTACTCTTACTTATTCTGTCATGGATTTTTTTGCAAGTTTTGTTTGCATATTTTTATTAATGCATGTGGGGAATCATTTTCTCTAAAGTACGCCTGAAATGCCAGACAGGACACACTGAAGAAATACAAATAAAATAATGATAATAGTAAGCGTTCATGAAAAACATTATAGTTGCATTTTCATAATTTCCTTATGTTGCTGTACAACCTTTAAGAAAACATCTGCAAGAAAATCATCATCAAAGACAGTAGTACTGTTATGTGAATTTAATTTTGAGTAGAATATTGGATGTGCATACTCAACTGTAATACATGGAGAAGTGCAGCTTTAAGAAATTAATGTTCCAGTCATGATCTCTAGGATTTAGGGTTTCTGTATATTCCTATTTTAGTGTTTAATGCATCTAGAAATAGAGTATTTTTTGTTCAGTTTTTCCTGGTTCACTCTGCGCCTTTCCTCAGTATCTCATCCAACTGTTCTCCATTAGCTGTTCCTCATCTGCTGACTAACTTGCCTTTGTAATATTCCAGTAATCAACCTCCACAACATTAATAGTTCTCCTTCTAAAATCCTCTATTGTTGTTGCCAGCCTGTTCTTGTTGTTTTCTGTGAAGCTATGCCAGCTTCTGGTTCTGTTCATCAGAATCCAGAGTCATCATGCACCTCCCATATTCTTCTCTTCTTTTGGGTCTACAACAATGATAGGATCATGATAGCACCACTGTCAGTGTTTGACACAGATATATCTACGAACATGTCTAAAAATTCCACAACATGTCACACTTTTGACATGCTAAAAACCACACATTTGTGGTAAATTTTGCTACAGAGTTGCAGCAACAACCTATATTTACATGACTTAACTCATGCGACACTGTGCAGAGGTTCTGTCTGCGCTAATAAAGATTCAGTCACTTCAGGATGCTGAATGGTTGAAGCAGCTCTGTTGGACACATTCACACTTGCTTTCTGATAAATTCATGTAAGAGTTATTTGACCACTGCGTATAAAGGGTTCATGTTCAAAACATTAGGTACAGAAAAAAATTCAACAGGACCATGACATTATGGCAAGACTATACAGTCAGTTTTATAACCTTCATCCTGATGCACAACACGTGCAATATCAGGATGCAATAAAAGCAACACTCACACTTCACAAAGTTAACACGACTTGATGTTTCACAAAATGTGCTTCCTTTTTTTATGCTTAGATCCATGCAAAACTCGTTTTTAGATGCACTGTTTCCTATTTGGTGACACTGAAAACACTGATAGTTTACCACTATTGACAAAATATCAATGTAATTTATTTTATTTGTCAAGAGAAAAGCTACAAATCAAAATGTGTGTATAAGGAAATCTGAACATTTTTAAAAACTGGTTTCACTTTAACAGGACTAATAAGAAAGGTACAAATACACCAAAAATAAAAGACACCATTCCCCTATACCCATTGTAATGCGCTATTAATGTGGTACTTCAAAGAGCCTTTTAAGTTTTTTCTTGAATAAACAAAGAGCCTTTTCTGAGGATTCTTTAATTTTAGGGCCTTCATTTCTAACAATGCATTCGTTTTAATATGGTTTACAGAGGAAAACCAGAAAATATGATTTTCAATTTGGTAAATATAGAAGTTCTCTTAAAGAACTTTTTTTTTTTTTTTTTAAAACTCTAGAGAGCCACAGAAGACTCTTACACTGCATGATCTTTTCTTTTTATACAATTGGTGATAGTTAAACAACAAACCTTGAAGAAAACAAATGGAGATGAAGAGCATTATCTATTTCAGAACCTAAAGAACAGAATCCAACCTCAAACTAAGCAGATTGTAGAGGCTTCTTCTCAAGGAGATCTATGATGACAACAGTGGGCAGGGCACTGTGTACCTGGAACTGGAACTGATTCTGTAAACTGATGCAAAGGTGTTGATACAGTACACTACAACTCTCTGATGTATAATGAAAAACAGCAGATGGAGCCACATCAAAGTATCAAGATCTAAGCCTTTATCCTCGCTTTCCTTTAGCTTCCAATCAAACAATGACCCCTTCATGAGCAGCCATTATTCAGACTCAGCCCGTCTTCCAAAACAGGTCATCCAGTCCTTCAACTTGACAGTCTCCTGCTGGTTTGGCTTATCCACACCCCATTCCTTTCTCCTTCCCTTGCTCTTGGAAGAAAAGACACAGAGACAAGGGATTTGCCTCACGGTAGGTAGCTGTTTTATGTGTAGCCTATGAAAAAAGAGGGTTTCTCTTTTTGTGTTGTTTGTTACATGGTGGGACTTTGCAAAGAGAGCCAGGAGCCCACTTGAGGAGCATTGGGTTTTAGAACTGGATGATTTGTTTGGAGAAGCCCTCTACACCCAAAAGGAGGATTAGCTGCATGCAGGTTCCCATGAAACCAAGATGAAATGAAGAGGCCTTCACAGACTACCACACCTCCGCATGACTATATGCACAAAGACATACCTGAAATACAGTACAAGCATGAGCAGCATGACACTTTTTCAATCTTTATTTAAATATGTGATTCTCTTGACACACCAATACAAAGGTTACCTTTATTAGATAGGACATTCACAGCTTTTCCATGATCTCCATTTCTGTATCGCATTTCCACAACTTAGAGAACATTTCTGCAATAGCAGAATAGGCCAAAAAAGTTATTTTTTTTTACAATTTTTTTCTTTTTTCCCCTTTTACCATTTTTATCTTTTTATTAAAGATATGGGGTTCTGTATCTTTAATAAAGTTTGAATTGAATTTCTACTATCACCCAAGTCTCATATGAATAAATGTACTAAATAAAAAAAATACATGTCACTTAGGTGAAGAAAGCACAGTCTCTTTGAAGGGGTCATCATGAACTCATCTAGAGTTCCTGTGCTGTATGGCGCAAATGTTTTTCAGGTGCAAATGCTGCCATCTGCTGGTCAAGATGAAAAAATATCTGTAATCCTGAGTGAAACCATCTTGAGGAAAAATAAAGCTGCCTATTGAAGCTGAAACTTTATAATATCTGCTGGATTTTCTGGTCAATGTGGAAAAAGCATGTACATTTATTTTTTATACATGCAAAAAGTATTTTACAACAAGCATATTAATTAGGAATTGATCTTAGTAAAGACAGAGGTACAACAATTTATTAACTCCTTGTAAAAAAGTATTTTACATTTGTAACTGGAATATTGCCAAACATGTTTAGGTCATGATAAGTATAATAGTAAACAAAACCCTGCAATCAGTGGCGGTCTGTAGTATTCCTGTGTGGTATGTTTTAGAAACCATACAACGCATAATGCTTTCACTCATGACAGCTGTATTAATAGGAGCGTTAAGCACGGGCTCTCATATAAGCATTTAGATTCTTTGCAACTTGTTACCGAGCCCCATTCCTCTTAGTGACAGTCAATGTGTGAAGGAACTGAATATGTGCTTGCAAGAGAATGATATTTATGCTACACACAGATGTTCATCTTCTGATATGCAGTACATATAAGTTTGTTTGTTTATTTGGATCCCCATTGCTGTATCAATGGTTACTCTTCCTAGGGTCCACATCCCCAAGAAGAGTAGCCATATATCTAATTAACTTTATTATACTTATATGACCTAATTAATGTAGTTTGTGTGCCGCATGCTGTTAGATCCCCATGGCGAGATCACAACGACAACAGCTGCCATGAATAAATATCATCAAATCAAGCATTTGCTGTAGTTGTCCACAGTAACCTGGTAAATCTTGGGTCCGTTTCATCTCCTCAGTGTGCAAGACTGAACTGGTCACAGTCAACACTTCCTCGTGCATGCCACAGACAGCTTCTCTCAGCCTGGTGGCAAACATAGTGGAGATTAGCAAGCCAGCAGTCCTCAAATCTTTGACAGCATCAGCACATGTTCCGTCGAGGGCATACACAAGAGCCAGCTGTCAAGCGAAGGGAGTTCCTGGTGCTTTGTTCAAGGTTGCTCTCAACATTTAAAGCAATGGGGCTCTGTCATGACTCCCACGGTAGGTGTTAATTCGGTAATGATAACACTTTTCCATGGATGTCGACATGTTTGAAAAACTGCTTTTTCAGTTTCACCGCAAGACCTGGAAGGTAATCACTGCAACTATATAGAGAACAAAATGGGACTGTCAGATTTCTCTAATCTATCCCTATACCATAACACCACGGACTGTTCCTCTCACACACATACATAATCTGTAAACATTATCTGCCATTATCTATCTTGTATTATAAATTCACTAATACATATATACTGTAATCCATTTCCTAACACTCTTGTATATTCTGTATAATCTGTGCACATAGCTCCCATATTTATATTTACACACAATATT
>CAEFZX010024039.1:0-33556 GCA_903066825.1 Alfaro cultratus | reverse complement strand
ATCCACTCTTTAGTGGGTTTAATATGTTTTTTTATTTCCTGAAGCCAGACGTGGCTAAAATTTGGAGTCGCGCTAATGGAGGACAAATTAATGTGGTCGAGTGCGTACATATGTTAATAAGAAACAAGGCGGTCCATCTGCTATGTAGGCATGAATAGTTTCAATTAGGATAATTACCTTTCATGGAAATACAGATGTGAGGAAAAGACCCAGATTTATTTCTGGTAAGTAATCAATGAAAACATGCAGCAACACATAAAACATGATTTTGTGAAGGTCCGCATGCAGACGTCCTAATTGTCCCCATCTGTCCTCATCTGTACCTGGTGAGAATGGATCTAGTTCGGATGAAGGGAAACATGAATCCCTGCCTTACTTTCAGCAACAACAACAACCCAAAATAAAAAATCCACATCTCCGACAATGTAGACAGCAACCATTGTCTTTGAATAACCCATGCAAGCTTAGCCCCCCATTACCTTAACTGAGGCCTGGCCTTCTCCATGACAACGTGTCACGGTATCTCTGTTGAAATCAGCCCTGGGGTACTAATGGGCTATTATTCTATAGCTGACATTGCTGAGTCATTTTCTGTGCCATAGCCTGAACCCAGCGGTAAACAAACTGCAGGCGCTGCCAGCATACCCCCCCCCCAAACACACACACACACACACACACACTCTCATTCCTATCATAAAACACAACCCATACATCACAGAAATGACCGCGGAGCTTTGAGGCTAAGTGGACCGAACTCCCCCCCTCCCTCCCTTCTCCCAGAAAATACTGCCGAGCAATCACAGTAAAGTTCCCTGTTTAGTACTTGTACTTTTTAATGTTGTGTAGGTAATCGGGCCCCTGTCATCCTCTGTACTCCTTTTAAACCCGGGGGCCGTGTTTCGGCATGCTATGTTGCTAAACTCATTAGGTGGAATGGGTAAAAGCAAATGTGCTAAATCTCAACAAGTTAGCCGGGGAAGCGGTTTCATGGTAACAAGCAAACGTTGAGCGATATCAGGCTTTAGTCTGCAGCTTGTACACAGATCCAAATCACAAAATCTTAATGTTGGAGTTGGGGAGATGCTGAGTTTCAAAAAATGTAATTTGCACTATTAAGTGGTTGTCATGCACATAATAATGAATTGATTTACTTGGGTTTTTGGATGGTACATTGCGGCAACAAGGCAGTTCAAAGTGGCTCATATCATAAAAACATCATACTGTAGCCAATTATGAAACAAGCAATAAGCATTATCAAATCATCAAGCAAATATACATCAAATATATTGATCAATGTTCCAGTTATGATTAATCAAAGGCAGCTCTTGACTTAAAGGAGCTCAGTGTTTCAGCTGTTTTGCAGTTTTCTGGAAGTTTGTTCCAGACTTGTGGTGAATGCTGCTTCTCCATGTTTGGTTCTGGTTCTGGGGAGGCAGAGCAGAACCAGAACCAGGAGACCTGAGTGTTGATATGTCTGAAACGTTGATGCCAACACAGCAGGCCTGTAATGAGTTTTAGTGCTAAACCTTTCAGGGATTTATAAACTAACAAAAGTATTTTAGAGTCTGTTCTCTGAGCTCAGGGAGCCAGTGGAAGGACTTTTGAACCTGGAATTTAGAAATCCCCAAAGGATTTTTCCCCAGAGATGAGTTCCAGAAAAACAAAGAAATCATAGAATCAAGAATCTTCTCCTTTTACCATAATGTCCAAAGTGCCCCGTTAAAATGATTAACAAATGGAAAAAAAAAGATTTTCATTTGTCTACAATAAAAATAAAAAAAAAATTCTATTTGTTCTACCTTGCTTAAGCTTATTGATTTGTCATCAACAAAGGCATCCGGAGACTTGTCAAGTGACAAAAAAGTAGAGATGATCTAAGTTTTTTTTGTTGTTTTTTCACTGCTATAACATGTATTTGTATCTAGCCCACATTACTCTGATGTTACTAAAATTAAATCCTCCTGTGTATGTTTAAATTAACTTATAAATCCAAATCCAAGTGTCCGTTGAAGGTCTCAGAGGTTTATCAGGGAACTTTAGTGAACAAACAGCATCATGAAGACAAAGGAACATCGAAAACAGGTCAGAGAGAAAGCTGGCGAGAAGTCTAAAGAAGTTTTTGGGTGCAGAGCAATATTTTGAGCTCTGAATATCTCATGGAGCTCTGCTCAGCCAATTATCTGATAAAGGAAGGAGCTCTAATCTAAACTGACAAAGGCAAAATATTAATCAGAGAAGGAGCCCTGTGGCATTACATTTCACCACAGACACAATCCCTGCTCAAAACATGCTAGGCTTAGCATCACGCTATAAGGATACGTTTTTTTACACCAGGGACAGCAGATCTGGTCAGTCGATGGAAAGATGTAGCTAAAAACAGAGCAAGAAAACCTGTTAGAGGCTACAACAGATTTGCAACAGCGAGGCAAGTAGAGCTACGGCGGAGTGGTTCTGAAATTGACCAAGTGACAATCTGGGGAAAAAACATGAAAATCACTGTTAAGAAAATGCCATAAATGCCATCTGGATTGCGTCCTTGAGCTATTTTGCTAAAAATCTGTCAAAACTTTTAGCTTGTTGATGCAAAGCTGCTGGTGATACACTCTAAAAGTGTTGCAGGAAAAGGCAGCTTCAAAGTATTGGTGTTGCAGTGTGACGAAACGTGAAGAAGTTTCAAAGCACAATGGATTCCCAATATCGGAGGAGCTCAGAGAAAAAGCTTACAACTGGCTATTTTTGTTAAACCGTCCATTGTGCTTTCTGTGTTTTGATCCAATCCCTGGACAATACCTGACATCCTGTTCTCGAAAACATGAGAGTGGATTAATATGCCTTTTAAATTGGTGAAAGTTTCATTAAAATGAAAACAAAAACCGTCTTTTAATGTGCTGGCATGTAATATTTATGTGTTTGTTTTGCTATGTTGTAAGTGTAAAACTTTTAATGCACTTACTTCTCTTCTGGCTGCAGCAACACATTATGTTAATTTGATGGGACTGCAATTACATTCATCCAGTTTATTTATATTGACCCAAATCATATTAATGTTTATTTCTATGTCAGATTGTTGCATTTTTTAAAAAGTATTTTGGCATCGTCGTGTCTTTATGCAAAGACACGAGGCAGCCAAGCTGCCTCCGTCTTTTCGCGTGCCACAAAACGATTTCCACTACACGAATTACAATTCAGAAATGCCATATAAACGCATCGCTGCCATGAAATGTACGTGCCTTGCCTTGCACAATCCGATAACGTCTTTGTTAAATCTCGTCATTGAGATGCTGCGTCAGCAGCGTTGCCACAAGCTCATCCATCTTGGCATGAGCGCTGTTTGACTTGGACGGATGAGATGACTCCGAGTAATTCAGCTGGAATTTTATTGACCACTTGTCAGATCAGGTTAGTGCGGATGGTTTTAGTTCCTTAAAAAAGTTCATTCATATTTTGAACACTGCATTTTAAAGTAGTCTCATGGGATAAACATGTGTTGGATGATCTTAAACATAAAAAAAAAAAAAAAAAAAAAAAACCGGATGAAATGCATTTGTTTTTGTTTTTCTTGAAGTATCCAACTGGATGTTATTGCTTTTTGTCATCAGCTGGTACTGCAGCTGGTTACCATGGAAATCTCCGATCCAGGGAGATGGGAAAATGGTACTAAATGAAGATTTTAATTTTTTTTTAGGCAACTTTGCCTGCTTAGCCAAGTGTTGGTTGATCTTTGAGAAATTACAATTAAAGCAATTATTTGTTACATAAAAAATAAAAAAATCTAAATAGAAAATTCTAAAACATACATAATTTAAAAATTACTTTAAGGCGCACAGGTATGCAAAAATGTATAACTGAGAGAAAATGTAATTTTGCTTTTTATCTCTGCAGGAAGAAATTTACGGTATTTTAGTTGACTTAAATGTTTCATTTTAGAAGTGGTTTTGAAAAAATTATCAAATGGTTACATTGCTCTCAGGATAATTGGAATTTGAAAAAAAAAAAGTGCAATGATTTTTGCTAGAGGCAGGAAATATTGGGTTTATCAATCCGAGTATAAAAAAAAAAAGAGCATGACATAGTTCAGTGCCGAAGGGGAACGTCAGATCCAAATCTTTCTCAAGCTTTAATCAGTTTTCCCCTCCTTGTCTCTTCCTTAACTTTTCCAGCTTTGTCACATCAAAAACAAGAAGGCTAATTCAAGCCGCATGAGGATCTAATTTTAGGTTCTTGACTCATCCTCAGGCAGTTGGGCCTCCACCTGGTTTACAGAAGTGCTGTAGCCGATGATTACAAGCACTTTAAACTTAAACCAGAAAAAAATTACATCCAAATGATATGGGCCACGTGGGGTGAGGTTAATAGAATCTTTTGTGATATTTTTGCATAAAATGTAGATGTGAATTTACATGGCAAAAGGCGTATTGTGCAGGGACCAACATTCTCACTAGAAATCTTACTCCTCTTTTTTGCAGGCAGGCTGCTTAATCAGGCGGAGCATTAAACCCCTGAAACCCTGTACCACACTTCAAGGTGATTTGTCTGCTATCTCTGATCTGGAGGACAGTATGGGGGTTCAGCATGAGCTTAAGAAAGGATATATGTGAGAGTGTGCCTCTGGGAGCCATTTCTAACAATATATAGCTTCAAATGCAAAGATAGGAAATTAGTGTTTGTGAAGCTTTGGGGTTTTTTTTTTTTTTTTGGTTCTTCTTTTCAGCCTGTTGTGGTGCTGGATGGATATTGCGATGCTTCAGCCAGTTTGTGTGTATGAAACTGGCCAGGTTGGGGAGAGAGGAAGCAGGTTGGAATGAAAAATCAGGCAGAGGAGGATGGGGGGGGATGAGCATGAACTGGGATTTGGATAGCGAGGGTTGGAGGTCCATGAGATGACTGTAAAAAAAAAGCTAATTATGCCTACGGACAAAAAGATAAGGCAGAGACAGTGCAGAAAAGGTAAGAGACGTTCGACCTCTAAGTTGTGGAAGTCAGAAGAATTTCACTGAAACACCCAGATTCAGTGTTGACGTGTTTTGCTTTTCATACGAGTGCTTTGAGGAAGGAAGACATCTGGAGTTGATACAGCTGGGTAAGGAGCGCAGAACACTCCTAAACATTGCTTAAAACGTGGTGGTTTTTGATGGTAGACACTGATTTAGCAGGTTCAGAAAGCAAACAATCTTTAGTGAACTGTGGTGCCTGGTCAGGAAGGGCTTGATCTTCTTGTTGCGGCCATGTTGGCACCGGATGAGAAATTCCACCACGCTCTGTTACGCACTCAGACTCTAAACGATTTCATATTGCCCTGCAAAAGTGTTGCTGCTAACAGAAACTTTTGCTTTTCGTATTTCATGTTACACCACCACTAATTTCGGCGTACTTTATTGCAACTGAATTCCTTTATAACTCCTTCGCAGGAGGCCTGCAGGAAACCTCCTGTAAAATCTGGCTAAGATTTAATGGCAGCAGTAACTGCAGATAATGTATAACCTGAGAGAAGAAAGGGGAAAAAGTATCCGAGCGAGAAAATGTGGCCCAGATGCCTCTGCATAAGTCAAATTAAGGAGAAAATCCTTGAAAGTAGACAAGGTGTCTGCCTCACCGACATAAAATAAAAGGAATAACTGAAAGATATGTGAGACTCTAGGAACTACAGACCTGCACATACACTTTATCATCAAAGGGTTTAAATGTATAAGTATTTTAAAGTCTATTCTGGATTTAACAAGAACCCAATGAAGAGAAGCTAAATTTCTAGAAACATAATCTGCGTTTCCACTGTGAATGTGCGCTATTCTTTGGCGTTATTCTGCCAATAATGTCGAAAAAACACAAATTTGCAATTGAGGTCTTTCCATTACATAGGAAAGGAAATTAAAATCATCATGAATAAGCTTCATCACGCGATAAGTCATTAAAAATCATGGCAATGATGGATGTGAACCTTTACATGGTTAAAGGGACGTATTCATGAGATATATTCATGATTCAGTCACGGTGCTCCTGCTGCTCATCATCCATCAGCCATCAGGGGAAACTTCAGCCATTGGAGCGACAAGCCCCGCCTTCTTGGGAGCGGCTACGCGTGCTGCGTTTTGGGTCAATTTTGTAGTCTGTGATTTTACAGAAGAGCTACGGATTCAACAAGGTCCAATGATACACAAAGTGAGTGAGCTATCCGGAAAAAAACAAAAACAAACCATCATCCTCCAACTCCTTCCTGTTGTCTTCTTTGTGATTTTAACAAAATGTGATGGGGAAAAAAACTGTTTCCATTGCAGCTTTGCGAAATACGCCTGTTTTGATGCGGCTGAAAAACCATTTCATCCATGCGCAAAAACCTTTTGTGAAAAAAAAAAAACATTAGTTTTTTTCTCAATTAAAAGAATTTAGTTCCATAATTTCAATTTGTGCAATTCAATTGTTAATGGAAACGCGGCCGTTTTGTCTCCTTTTGATTCTGATCAGAACTCTCCCCTTAAAAAGAATTTTGGGTTTTACTGGTAAGAAAAATGACAACAGGCCAGACTTCATGCAAAAATGTATGAAGTAGTTTCAGTGCATCGGGTCGGATCTGTGTAGCTTGTTCTATCCCCAGGCAAAATAACCTGTCTAAACACAGAATTTAAATGTATTTTACAAACTACCTCATCATTATGACGTGGAATAAAAATAGATTCTTTAAAGCATAACTTTTGTCACTCAAAAAAAATAAAAAATAAAAATCACTGAATTCAGAGGATGTAACTTGACAAGTTGTGTAAAATTTGAAGGAGTTGAAAACAATTACAGGCACCGCATTTACAGTTCAAAGAATTTTTATGTGAAAAAAACTAATTTACAACAGTATTAATTTGTTCACTTTTGCAAATACTTAAAGTCACTTTTGTTAACAGTGGAATATCTTGCTTTTATACAACATTCTCTAGTGCAGTGGTTCCCAAAGTGTGGGGCGCGCCCCCTAGGGGGTCACAGGAAGCGGTATGGATGAATGGAAAAAAAAACCCCAAAAAAACAGTTACACAAAAGTGTTTCACTGTAAAGATGGTTTGTAGTTTCTTTTGTTGCAACCTGAAGTGTGAAATAAACTTCAGTGGAGTTTGAAAACAAAATATGTGTCTAGGTTTATGTCTGGTTGAACGATGTGTGCCCAGTTGATTTTGTTTTTCTTTTATGGCGGGGATTTTATTGTAATCCATAGGAGGTCCCAGAAGATCTTTGGGAACCACTGCTCTAGTACACACTGTTTTTTCTGCTCTTAAAAAAATGGCTGAGTTTTACTTTACCAGTGTGAACGCCCTAAACCTGAACAAACAGCAACACATCTTTGTTTTGTGCTCTTTTTAAACGTTGCTGCGATCAGTTCAACTGCAATTCAGTGGATCTGCATATTAATGCAGATTTTATCTTATTAAACTAATTCACAAAGTGAAACGCCTTGCATAGATTAATTACACAGAATGATGTTTTCAACCCTTTTGTTTCGGTTAATTATGAGGATTTTTTTATTTATTTTTTCCATTCACAGCTGACGAAAACGCATTTCTTTTATCTTGAAGGTCAGATTGTAACACCAGACTAATAAATAATAACACAGAAACACGGGCTTGATAAAGGCCGAGGGATGAGGCGCTAAGAAAACGCTCTACATTTGGAGGATTTTCAGTAAGACGTAAAGAGTGACACAGATAAGTTTAACACTTCTGAATTTGGAACTAAATGACAAGTAGTTGCTGTTTCTTCTTATCATTATTTTAACTATCTTGAATATAACTCCCTCTGGATCTGGATAATCTGCTGCATCAAAACAAATCCATAATATTCCAGTTTCCTTTGAAAGGAATCAGAAATTGATGCATATCGTCTTCGCAAAAATATCATTTCCTCTTATTGCAGGAAATAGTAAGATCTCGTATCTTCTGCTTGCTCCGTTTCGAACAAATAATGTAAAATTGCACATCAACGGCCATGATAGTTTGTTCTCATTTTTATTTTTACTTGTCTGTTTGAAATAAATAAATTAAAATTAAGCATTTTCTCTATTTATTGATTTACTCAGGCAAAATTTATAGGACTAGAAACACCATGCTTACGTCAAATATCGGCACTTTACAAAAAAAAGTATGAATAATCTAAGTTATTTGCAAACCTCGAATATTTGTTTTAAAAGCCAAAAGAAACACAATTCTGTTTGTAATGTATCTTAGGGGTTTCCTGTTTGACTTAAATTGTTGATTGCCTATTGATTTTGCTGTTATTGATTTGTACAGTGTCTCAAACTCCATAAGGCGCTTCTAAATAAAATGTATCATGATTATTAGTGAATTACTGAAATAAATGAACTATTTGATGATTTTCTAATCTTGTTTGAAGCAACCAATAACCAATATAGATCATTCAAAATGAAATAAAATGTTAAATTAAACCATATCTATTAGGAATACTGCATATGAGCTTGATAATCATTAATAATGGTTATAAACAAATAAACTCTTAATGTCTGTTTCAGCAACAAAACACTTGCTCAAACTTTAATGTTACTGAGGTTTATTTATTTATTTTTTTAGCATAACAAAAAAAATGTTGCTTTCCGAAACACATCTTCCAGGTTTTACTCCAACAATCTGAAAGAAGTGGGAAAAAGTGTAAAGAAAACAGTTTTATTTCTGAATTCTTGGAATAGCTGCTTATCTGCCGAGCCCAAGGTTGTTTGCTTTGGCCTCAAAGACGGCGCGGCTCCCGCCGGCGAAGTTCAAGGACAAGTTTTCAAACCGAAGGTTCACAAGACAGACCGTGACTTAGGACAGCTTCAGATGACCGTCGCTGCCCCGGGACGTCCCCTCCGCCCAGCCGAGGCCGCAGCTCAAAGAGGAACGATGGCCAATCTGTCACCTCTGATGAACAGAGTGTCATCACACACACACACACACACACACACACACAGGGCGGTTTTCATCTTGAGAGGTTAAAAGACGAATATCTGAAATACGCTGAGACAAGCCGGGAGAAATCATATCACTTACAGTTCCATCTCAATATATTAGAATACTGTCAACAAATGAATTTATTTTGTAAAGTAAATCTAGTGAATTATAATAACATACATAAAGAGTGACATGTTCAAGCATGTATATCTGATCAGTTTAGTGATTATGGCCTACATTCAGTTTCTCTTCAAATTTGAAAATAACCTAAGGCCAAAAATGGATTTAAATGTAGATAAAATAAATATCTTTATTATTCACCCAGTAAAATGTTTGTCCATGTAAAGTCCAGTAAATGCAGTTAAAAGCTGGTCTGGGTTTGAAGAGTTGCTTTTTTATGTGGCTCTGCTGGGGAGGTAAAGTTTCTAGTTGCTGTTTGTTTGTTAGCTTTTATGCCATCACTGTTTTTTCTTCCACTCAAATTTCCAACAGCGTGATCGGATATACGGCGCTGTAAACACTCAGCTCTTTAGCATTGTGCTTTTGTAGCGTACGGTTTTTCATTTCATGTTTTTTATTTCATTCACTCAATAACAAACCTGAATAGTTCATGTAACAACTGACAGAAATTGTGAATGAAAAGGAGCAGAAAGACGTACAAACTCGTATCTGCTCCCGTTCACATGGAGAGAAAATTTGCTATTCAACTTAGACGGCTATTAAAGGCTTTGATTACGCAAAAAAAAAAAAAAAAAACATGCAAAAAAATAATATATATAAAAAAATACACAACAAAGCATCAGCTTATTCAATGCCACATGTAAAGACTAAATTTTTTAGATAGTTTTATTTATATCACTGTCAAGATTGTTGCATAAACTGACAAATTTAACTAAAATGCATCTTTCCACTCTCATGGTTTTGAATCGTGGGCCACGACAGCATTTCTGTTTTTAATGTAGGTTCTTCATTTTCTCACCGGTGAAAATTAGTATTTTCTTCAGTTGTGAGTCGCAATCATCAGATTAGACAGAAAGAACCGTTCCAACGTAACGTGTCTACAGTTTGATTTAATGCTTGAATTTGACATCAGGGTCACGGTTCTGCCTTAATGCAAACTCAATCATCCGTTACTTCTTTTTAAAGGCACTTCTCAACTATGACTAGACTGCAGACTTTATCTTCAGAATGAGAAGAAATGAATATAATAGCGTAATTTAGCTTAAGCGAAAATGTTCTAGGTATTTTTTTTCCCTACGTACATTTTTGACAGATGAAAAGTCGAGATCTCCCTCATGACATCTATTACAGCTCGCTGAGCCACCAGAAAGTGGAGCATCTAATTGTTAATCATCTGTCATTAACACAAATTATCCACAGCTGCAACATATTACAAAAGGTTTCTGTGGAAACGGCTGGCGCCTCAATATTTTTTTAGAAGTGAACGTCATCCAGAAGGGTTATAGAAACAATCTCAGCTGTTTGGTTCTATTAAAACCGGTAATGGGAGGCAGACGCCCTCCTGCTGGACTGCGTCACGTTCTCGATCTGTCATTATTGGCTATTGATAAGCACCGACATTAAGACGGTTAATCGGATTAATCGTGAAGTATTGGTTATTGAAATAATGGTCAACTACTTTAGTAATCGATTACGTTAAATTGAGCATACAAACACACAAAAAAAGGAGGCAATTTTGCTGGAAAATAAACAGTCAGGGGAGTAATTAAGCCAAAACTGTTAAAAAAAATTAAGAAAATAAAAACCTTTGCCTGACTTTGACTGGACCATGTTAATTTATGAATAAATGATTATGTTTTAGCTCTGCCCCCCATTTTTAGAGGTTTTAATTTGCTCCAAAGTGGACCTCTGGCTTTTCTTCCAGGATTGCTGATCATATTACCAGTTCTGGTTGAAGAAAATTGTCCCCAACGCTTTATGCTGCACCGTGGGATGGTGCGTTCAGGGTGATGATGCAGCGTAGGTTTTCTGCCATAGCGATTGTTTTGAAGGTTATAAAAATGACTTTTGATCTCAACTGACCAGCGTTCCTTATAAAAACGCATCCAATGTGACCCCTGCATATTTGCTAAAACAAAACAAAAATAATAACTGCACACAGACACTCTCGCATCTTTCTCCCAGTAGTACCTTTTCTTTTTTTATCCCTTGCTACACTTACAAAATAAGCCGTGTTTGTGCGGTGGGTGGCAAATACGTGCCTTGTCAAGAGAATCCGCCACTCCTACAGCTTCCAAGGCTGAACAAGGAGAGAATTACTCCGTGAAACTTAAGTGGGAGAACCTGAAAACGATTCAGGTTTTAAGTGTGCTCTTCAACAGTAGCCTTTAAACGTGGGTTCCTGTTCCTATTCCTATTTACAGCACCACAAACAGTGTAAAGGACGTGGTGAAAAGGGGCAGATAGCTGCTCTCCTTGGGTAAAACTAACACTGATCGTCACCCTAAACACAACATCTCCATGGTAACACATGGTGGCGGTAGTATTATGATGTTTCTTCAGCAGATGCAGGAATACTGGGGAAGACAACGCAATTCAAGTTAGTTCAAATTCAAAAAGAAATATTTTATTGGCCCCAAAGGAAAATTAAATGTTACACCATATTTGTCAAGTTTCTTCAAAGACTTGTTGAAACTGATGACTGTGGACAGAAGGGATTTCCTATAGTGGTCAGTATTAAAGCAATTATGAAGAATCCTCTGAAGGAAGTCGCTCTGTTGATGTACAGTAGTTTTACACAGAAGAGATGAAGGGAGGTAAACAAAATGAAAAATCTGGAAGGAAATCTGTCGGAAGCTTAAAACCAGGGTGGATGTTCCCCTTTCAGCAAGGAAACAAACCTCACTGAACACACACAGCTACTATGGAAGGTTGAGATCAAGTATCCATGTGCCAGCATGACCCATTTAAAGTCCAGACCCAAATCCAATTGGTAATTTGAGGCATGGTTTGATATTTCTGTCCACAGATGCTCTGGTTGAGCTTGACCTGTTTTACTAAAAAGGATTGGCTAAATAAATTTTGCTTCTTGATCTGCAAAGTTGGTAGACATGTCTTCCAAAAGATAGTTGTACATAATGCGTAGAGGGACAGTGTTATGTATTTTCCACAATGAAGTAACTATGTTTAAATTATTTAAAATGTGGCTTAAAAAATATAACTTTGTCATTTAAAGAATAATTGGGACTCTGTCTCTTTAAAAACCTCTGCTCTTTCTGAAACTCCGCCTTCAGGTGGTCATCACAACATCACTCCACTGTTAACCCTTCAGCAACGTTTTCACTAGAGTTGCATGAAGAAGTAGCTCATGTAGTGAGCAGTTCCACCAGGTGTTTGCTAATTGCTGCTGGCTAGTCTGAAGGAGCTGAGTGGGGGGAATCGCTGGGGAGGGCTGCTCTGTGAAGCGGAAGCTCAGAGGAGCTGCGCCTCGAAGGTGGAGCAATGGAGCAACCATGGCAACCATTCACCTAGGCGGTGAATGGTTGCCATGGAGATTAAAGGATTTCTCAACCATGCATGAAAGAATCAAGGCAACAATCCAGGAATGTTTTTGAGGAAGAAATAACATTATAACATGACGTTAAAGCTAAAAAACAAAAAGTCAATTTTACATAATACTGCCCTTTTCACCAGCGGGGCTGAACACAAATGCACGCCACACTTATCAGATTTTCATTTGTAAAAGAAAGAGACGAAGAAACAGAAGGCCACGCTCTACCAATTGTGCAATGACTGTTAGACTATTACATGATATACCAATAAAATGCATGCATCATCTATGAATTTCTATGAAATCTGCAGTCTATGAATTTCTAACTAAAGTGAAGCGAATCATATGTGAAATCACTGCTGCCCTCATTCCAAGCAATACAATCTGATTTGCTTTAATCATTAACTGCAAGCCAGTATGTAGCAATGATACAAGAAAATGCATGTCTGCATGTTTGAGAACTCTCTGCTCCTCCATCTAACCTGACGGTGCCCACGGCGAGGTCTCGCTGAGCTGGAAGTATTGCGCAACTTCTCACACTTCTCGGTATAGAGTGACTGTACAAGCTGTGCTGCTGATTGCGCTGTTTGTATGTAAGATCCTGTTAAAAAAAACAACATTGCTACACATTACGCAGAAAACGCGGCGCGAACGAAAAGCGCACACAACCCTGACTGTAGTCATAACAGTCTTGCACAGACGTGCACCGACGCGCTTCTTCTGAAAGGCTTCGCTGCTCGGCGGACTCGGCGCTGCATTCCGCCCCACCCCTCGCGAAAACATCATCACCGCTGCTTCACCTCAATCAGGAAGCACGGATACGCTGTTTTTCCTTTCTGCTTTTTAACTAACGGAGACACTTTTTGGGGGGGTCTGAGAGCTGCGACCGCTTGTAAATCAGAGAGGAAGACGCTCTTCTGAACGATGCTGTGAAAGGAAAAAACTATATATATATGATAATAATAACAACAATAATAACTCCACTGTGAACCTCTGCTGAAAGAAGACTTACAGTTTGGTTTACATCCAGTGCAAGACTCAACTGTGGATGTATTTGACACAGACTAACCGGAGACGGGTATGTTGCACACAAACTGGTAACATTCACTGTTGTTGTAGACAAACACATGCAAGCACGACACGGGGATGTTAGTGCAGTTTGCTTGTGGATTTACATCTTTACGACCGGAGGTTACGTGCTGTAACCATAGTAAACATGTTATCCACGTCGACTTGTTTACGTATGGCGTAAAAGACGTTTAAAAGCCTGAGGCGAAATGGGATTTTTTTTTAATTATTACCATTATTATTTAAATGTGCTAATGTATTTATTTTTCAAATCGTAACAAGCTTAGTGTAAAGTGTCTGTAAGCATGTCAGAGAACTGTCACTACGCTCGGTCTGTCATGTGCCACTGTCGTCCTCCCAGTTTTAACTTCCGCTCCGAACCTCCTTAACAAGTCGCACAATTAAGCGATTGTTTAAGCTTTACCAATGAGTTTCAATGTATTTAGCCAAACTAAGAGATTATTGAGGATATATTATATATTTATTCAATTCGGTTTACCTTAAACCGTCCAAGTACGACTACATTCGGGGATTTTCTTTGTTTTGTTAGAGAGTTTTGACTCGCTTCTACCGGAAATGTGTGCAAAGCTGGAATAAGTGGGCCAGCAATCAGCTATAGTAATACAAGTAATATTAAATATAATGCGGTTTGTTTGAGCATTACTTGTGCCGATGTTTTTATTATTATGAGTCGAGTCATGCAGGGTATTAATCTTGCAGCATGAGACATGAAATAATACTGTGAAGTTTCACAACGTCTAAATTTGAAAGATTTAAAACTGATCCTGGTGCTGGTGTTTCAGGTGGTTGTTTCTGGTTTTGCTTCTAACCAATGGTGCCCACATTTTTGGTCATGTGCTATTTGCCTTCCCAAAACAATATGCACACAGTGTCAGTTTTATTCTCAAAAGCCGTTCGTAATGGATTATTCTGAGTGTGTTCTTATTTATAATCAGAATGATATGCAATTTCATTTGAACTAGCAAATTTCTGATCAGGCTGATCCCAGCTGATACCAATTTCTGTATTTCTTTGAGGTATTACCATTCTAATTTTAACATAATCCAGATTTATACATAGAAGTATGTGTTACTAATGGACCACATGCCTCCAACCTACGTCTGATTGATTTTAAACACATGCATCGACTGTGTTTACAATCACTGGAGATGTTTGATGGTTTTAGAGACAGTAAATGGTCTGATCTCACATGTGCTGGAAAGAAGACCAAAAAAACATGTTTTCACAGTTTGACCTGCTGACTGCCAGATTGGAGGCACTCGAGCGAAAAATGTCTGATTCCAGTCTGTTTCTTTGTGCCTCACTAATAAGAGTGCTTTAGCTTTTGTTCTTAAATACTGTTTTCTTAAATCTGCCATGCATTAGACCCTTAAAGCATTGAAATTCATAATGTTTCTTCAAACATCTCAACCCATTTGTGTGTGTGCATTTGAGTACGCACAGAAATGTACTGCTTGAATAGGACATTAGCCAGTTCAAGAAATATTAACATGATTGTATGTATTCTGTATTTTATAAGTATTATGAATGGATTATTGTGGGGTATTTATCAAGCAGATTATAAGCAGATTATAAACTGATTACCTACCTACCTACCTACCTAAGATTCTATTTATTGTGTTTATAGACAGGAAATTAAAGTAGTTAATTTTAAAGCTTCTAATGAATTACCAAAAAAAGTGAATAAATAACATTTTTCAGTGTTTTCATCAGCCTCTCTCAAGTCTGAGCCGATGAAGGGAAAAATTGACAGACTCCGATCTGATCTGTTCGGTTGGTGGATTGCTACTTCAGTTTTTGTGCTTTTCTAGAAAGTTGCTAACCCATTGTTATTGTTGTTGTTATTGCATATGGTGCAGGTTGTTTGCGGCAAGCGGCTTGTCCGTTCGACTTAAAGCCCATGTGAAACTAACCTTTCAATAGTAGAACGTACACTGGCTCTTTGATTCACCTAAAATTCAGTCTTTCGATGACACCGACAGCGGACAAATCATCCGAGTCTCTTGCAGCGAAGCCAGAAAATCACGTTTGAGATTTCGATACGGTAAACAACAGTGGTTTCCTGTTTGCTTGTTGCGGTCGCTTTCCATGTGCTTTAAATAATGCCCTCACACACGAGTGGCTGTTTTTGGTTGAGCTCAGATTTACAAGAGCCAATCTGAAAACTGAACGCACTTTCCATTTCTTTCCAGATAGATCTCTTGTTTGTCTCAGTGGCACGTCGAGGGTGGGGGGCTTAATGATTGAAAGCGTTCAACGTTTGCCGTGACTTACTTCCACAAAGTTGGGGCAGAACGTCATAGTTTGCCCAAGGCTACCTGAGCGGAGCGGCGAAGGCCGTCGGCATGCTCTCCATTAAATTTCACAGGATTTGCCTCAGCCGGCGGGAAGAATGTGGAGAGGTGTGTGCTTACACAATCACATGCCTCGCTCGGCATTCCTCAATCCGCCGTGCGGTCGTGTTGAAACCTTTTGCCTCCCCGTTCTCAGCTTTCTGTGTCGAGAGATGTTTGTTTTCCTCCTGCTCGCCGAGTGCACCGCATCCACATGGTACATCTGCCGTTTACAGGTGGCAAACTGAGGTTAGTTCACTTCCGTGCTCTCACGCTCGTACGCTTCCTCTTCTTGCTCACTTCCCGCCCTCTCTGCGTCTCTTCTTGCTCTTGGCAGACAGGTTGAGTTGCATTACACGCTGCGGGAACTCCACCTGTGTATCGCCACAGAGGCTTTGTTTGGATTTGCCCAAGGTGTGGTGCTATGCGCTGGTTGTGTCATGTCGTGAAGTATTGGAGTTGTAGGGTTTAAATATCCCCACTGTTTCATGATTTATTTTTATTTTTTAAATGATCTTGTTTGACAATTTTGTAAATTCAAACTTCAATATGGTTATAAATGTGAAGTGAAAGAAATTTCTTTTTTACTGTGACACCTATAAAAAAATAAAAAAAAATGCAACCAGATACCTCCAGAAATAGACTATTTAGTAAATACAGGCTATATCTATGTAAGTTCTTCTCTGTAAAACTAACACGATTCCCAAGGTGAAACATGGTGATGGCAGTGTCATGTGTGGTTGCTCTTCTTCACCAAAGAGCAAAACCTGTCAGAGGGGGCAAGGCCCTCTGACCATAAGGGAAAATTGTTTAGATTAAAGCAGATATATGTGTGTTACAGTGGCCCAGTCAAAGCCCAAGTTGAACTGGATTTCAACGTCCCCTCAAGCAGTGGCATTTTCTGAATTTTGCCTAAGAAGAGTAAAAAGATAAATTAACCACTGCTCGTAGGTGCTTTTAAAGCACTGTAACAGTTATCTGGATTCTTCCAAAAGATATTTTGCAGCAGATGAAATAGTTTTACTTATTGAAAAAATAAGTAGAGAAGACATTCTTTCAGCAGGCAGTGGTTTATTCACCACTGTGTATCGGTGTGCTACTTTTCTGTGTCGGGTATTTCTCTTTTTGTTGCGAGCTGATTGAATCCGCTTTGGAGGCCGTATTATAACGTGACTCTTGATTAAGACAAATTATCTCTATTTGGAATCTCCAGTGACATTAAGTTATATAACTTGTGTAAGACAACCATCAGCTGGTTTTACTGCTGTGCCATAATATGGGTTCAAATCCCTGTCCACCAAAGATCATCGTTATTTATTGTCAGATTTCTATCATACACAGTGTCATCAATGAGTTTGTGGGAAAAAAATAAATAAAAATTTGCTATCCAGGTGAATCCCAGAGAAAATGCAACTCGGGTGAATCCCAGTTATTGACCCGCTGATGTTCCCAAAACTTTATGTAAGCAAATCTTTTTAATGGTCATTTGATATTTAGCTCACTTTGCACTTAAACTGAATGAAAGCGTAAGTAGTGCTGGAGAAAAGTCAGCTCAAGTCCAACTCCAGCTGCCTGCAGCAGTCAAGCAATCAAAAAAAAAAAAAAAAAAAAAGATTTGTACTGTTACTAGGAATCCAAATGAACAGAGGAGATTTTTCAAAGGCTGCACTTTCTGAATAAAAAATTGTCTGAATATAAAAATAAGTCAATTTTCAGATGTCTTCTTTTTTCTGTCATCTATTTGTCTATCCAGTCGGTTTGTGGCTATCACCTCTTACAATTTGCAAAAATCAACTTACATCTTCAGTCTGTTCTGTTACATATATATATTTGTTTCTCTTCACTGAAGCAAAACGAAAATGAACAATCCACGACTTGAAAGAAAGCGTACAAACTAAATTGTGATGTTTGTTTGCTGTTACACACCTAGTCAAGTGACGCCAGGTTTGAACTGGGCCTCGTTTCTTGCCTTTTAAAATCTACTACTCTCAGAACGCCCCGTTTGTTTCGACTGGTCCAAAACTGATTGAATGTTGGCACGCACGCATTCTACATTCATGTGTGACGCGCCAAACTACAGTAGAGAGGGTTTTGTAGAGCAGTAATTAGGAGATGTTTCACAGTCATGGTGTTCAGCAAAGGTGCAAAAGCTTTAGCAGTAATTGTGGAGAGGGAGGCAGAAACAAAGGACTGTGTACTGTGGGAGTTAACAGCTCTCTTTGGCATGGAGTAAGGGTAACGAAACCCTACAGGAGTATTATATTTTCTTAATTTTTCCTCCAGATCTAAATCAAGAGGCCACAGTTTGAATTTTCAGAGCGCAAGCCTTGAATGATGTGGCTGTAAATCTCCACCAAAGAGAATTGCGTCCAGGCCCCCAGGAGGCACCCAGGCTGTCTCAGTAAGACTTTGATAGGTGAGCCGGCGAGTAACAAATCACAGCAAACATCGGTTTGAAATAACAAAGCAATATTTACACACATCATCGGACCTTTGAGGTTTTTTTATTTCCTCTCGAGCCTTCGTGGGGCTCCGAAAAAATATCCCAGAGCAAAAAAAACATGCGCAGGGTAAACAGCTGTGTATCCGCCACATTCCTCCTGCAGACGTCCAGCTGTGAGCGAGAACGAGAGCCAGAAAGCACCGCGGTCCGCTCGACGTCACGAGAGCGAACCTCGTCTCCATACGGTTAGAGAGCAAAGACGCTTTAATGTTCCAGACAGACGGCGTCGGCCCGCGGGCCAAACATTGTTTATCTGCGCAGAGAAGCTGCTGTAGCCAGTCACGCCTCAGTGTACAAAACTGACAGAAACGGAAACTCATCCCCCAGCCCGGTCCCACGTACAGCTGTCCTCGCTTACTCACCGCGTGGAACTCCAACCAGACTACCGCCGCTACCCGTGAGGAGTAGTGACGATGGCCATGATGATTAAGTGATTCTGGCACGACGAGCCGACGCAGCAGCTGATTTTAGACGTTTTATCACATGGCTTTTGGTCCAGCTGCTTAACCTGAGGGGATGATTCCAAAAACTATCACATTTTCTGTCTGAGTTTTTCCACACAACATGCTGAAGGAAGTCTAAAAAAAAAAAAAAATGTAGGATTGCTAGCACGTGCTTGAGCTGTAACCTTTTCAGCTATTGAAGATGTGGCAAATGGTTCAAGTGATGCAGTTGAACATTTTTGCGGTTGCACCAAAAAAATGTTGATTTAAGTATTGCACTGGTGAGATTGGTGATAAAGCATTAACAATTTCATGTTAATGCTGAAATTGACTCTACCCCATGTAATCCACATGAATAATTCAAAGCAAATGAGTCCATAAACGAATTTACAGGTTATATATCGGAGTGACGCTGATAAGTATTAAACTCATGAAGATAAATGACATGGAAAAAGTCAAAAAACCAAAACCAGCTGAAATCTGTTACTGTGTACAAAGCGTTCATGCTGTGATGTGCAAATCAATAGCTGATTTATTACCAAAGTGTAGCTCAGTGGTACGGCTGGTAAAATGAAACCTTCATCAAAAAAAAATATAGTAAAGTCTTACTGTCACAAAACCTAACAGAGGCAGTGGTTACCGATGGATTTCTATAGATTTCCTAATGTTCCAATGAAATCCTCTAAAGCCATATCCAGAAGTGGATATCATTTTATCAAAATCCAGCCGCAGCCAGATGCTCCTCTACAAAATGTCTGAGAAGTCAAATGAATAATTGACGATTGTCCAAGAGCCACAGAGTGCTATTTTTCTGATGAAAACAATAATGCCATCTATTAACACCCACTGCGCAAGACTCCTCTGCTGAAGGAAAAGCTTAATGTTTGCTGCAGAAGACTTGGTCTATCCAGTCAAGTATTGGAACATACCATTCTCAGAGAAGGCGAAAGCTAAACTATTCAGATGTTGTTTCTCACACCATGTTTAGAGAAGGAAGCTCTCTGCACATCAGCCCAACTCTGTGGAGCCAAAAGTGAAGTTTGCTGGTGGGAACCTCCTGGTCCGTCCAGGGGTCTGCGACCTTTACAGTCCAGAGAGACGTTTTTCTCCTCTCTGCAGCCGAATAAAACTTGTTTAGAGTAAGAAGCGCCATATGACCTTCTGAAAAATGACAGCTCATGATTTTTTGATAAATACCTGCTTTAGGTAATTTGCTGAGTTGAAAGAAACAATTTAATTTCCATTTTTAGTTGTTTTTTTTTTTAAAAAAAAGAAAAGCATAACACTTTTGCAAAAAAAAGATGATGGAAGCATAGTTTCTAGACTTAATTACAATAAATTATTTTAAAAATACATATTAGTACTTGGAAATTATTGCCAAAAAGAAGCTTTTCCACAAAATACTTATTGCACTTCTGAGTTATGTTCAGTAGATTTTTATCCATGTGTCAGCTACTGACTTCGGATATAAATTTCTTGTCAGTAGAGATACATAAAAAAACTAAACACTTAATGAGAAAATAATTCTCATTAAATTAAACCGTGTTTGTTACGTATTTCACCCAGCTAACTGCTAATCTTAGCTCAACCTTTGATGCGATTAAGGATGAGTTCAAGCTTTCAGGAAGTGTGAATATAACCCCACTGTGGTTGACCTTGTTGTGAGTGATCTTCTTGTATTGTACGATAAATCCGGTTGTTTTGTGGCTCGTGCGTTTCAGAAGGAATGCTGGGTAGTGACTGACAGAACGTATAAATTGCCCATCATGTGTGTTTGTGGCTTCAAGAAGACAATAGAGAAGCGGGACCACACTTCAGACTACTTAAACACTTTGGATTGCAGCCTGCCAGAGAATGTGTGTCTGCTGCAGTCGGCTTCACGTTGGTTGCTTTTGTAAAGTAAAGCTATTTTAAGCAATTTTAACTGAATATAGTGGCCACGATTATTTTTGCTTGACTTGCTTTTCTAGAACTGTTTCTTGTTTTGTTCATAGCAAAAATCCTACCTATTTATAAAAGCCAGAGGAAGGTAGAGGAATCTCTCACCACCATGAAGTGGTGAGAGATTCTCACCATAAGTAAAGGTAACAGTTTCAGGGTATTTTCCATCCATCCATCCATCCATCCATCCATCCATCCATCCATCCATCCATCCATTTTCTTTACACCCTCATCCCATTGGGGTAAAGAGAGGTGCTGGTGCCAACCTCCAGCTGTCCACAGACGAGAGGTGAGGTACACCCTGGACAGGTCACCAGTCCATCGCAGTTGCAGGGTATTTTTTGATTTCTTATTTATTCATTATTTGGTTTGCTATCGTTGTTGCTGCCTCTTGGCAGGGACTCCCCTGAAAAAGAGGGTTTTAATCTCAGTGGGTTTTTATGCTGGTAAAGTAAAGGTTAAAATTATTAATAAATTACAGAATAAAAAAATTACATATAATTTGACCTAATTGTTTTCATTTAGAAACACAGATGGTTCTAGACAATGGATACTTGGATGTTGTATTATTTTGAATAATAGCCTTGAGCCAAAATACAGACTATAATCACACCTATTTAAAAGTACGTATTTCTCGCATAATTAGTTCATCTATCTGCTTGAAACTGGCCTGTGGTGGGTTGATTTGCCCTGACAGTGATGGGTTGTATTCATTGAGTTTCTGTCTGAAGACTTTCCATGTTTTTACCACTAGGATAATTCTCTGTCATTCCAGATCTGCCTTTATTGTAAGTAAAGGAACAGTGCAGTGGCCTTCTTTCAGCCAGCTAACCAGCAGTGGGCAGGAATAGATATTCTTCTCCGCACATCTGGAAAAAATCTCTGGCTCTTCTGGACCTTCCTGAGCTCTCACTGTAAAGATCGGTACGACAGATGTCGTTTTGAAACCAACGTTATAAAATGTTGGTATACCAAGAAACCAGAAATCGACCCGAAGCTACCGAAAATGTTTACTCGTATAACATATCCCAAAGTTCAATGCCCGACATTTAATGAAGTCTTTATTGAGCTGTTGTAAAGGAGAGGCATGTTCTGGCCTCAGGAGTTTCAATTTTATAATTGCTAACATATTCTTTTCCTATAGTTAATTTTTTTTTTCTTTGATGAGAAGTGCAAAAAGTCCTGGAGTGACAGGAAGTTTCTCTGGGTGGATGGAGCGCAGCCATTCCTACATCAATCCCTCGTCTACAAGAAAAGCAAATTCATCCGTTTGGAAATGCATCCGCTTTCAAAAAAAAAAAACTTAATAAGTCATGGCACTGAATTTAAATAGGTGCCACTCATCACTCTTATTAAAATAATTCTGTTTTGAAACTATGGCTAACAAGCTGTGAGCTTCATGCATGTCATGAACCAGACTGCAGGTTTGTTGTGCCTCATTAAGCAGCCAACATTAGTTTCACCATTGTTACTCTGTCGAAGCAAAATAGTTAAAATGCTTTTTTTTTTTCCCTTTTTTTTTTGCAAAGTAAGCATGTTTCCTCAAACAGATACAAAATGCAGCTGGTGCTTTTTGCTTGTGCATAAAAAAAATAATAATAATGGTGTAGGCAGTAGTAACAGCACAGTATTTATCACTAACTTGTCATAAAGCAGAGATTATTAGGAATACTAAATGTAAACATGTGTCTTTTTCTTTTAAGATTCATTTCTACTATGTGTGTGTGTGCGTGTGCGCGCATGTGTGTGTGTGTGTGCGTGTGGGTGTGTGTGTGTGTGTGTGTGGGTGGGTGTGTGTGTGTGTGTGGGTGTGTGTGCGTGTGGACTTTGGCTTTTAGTGTGTGTTTCCATCTTGGCTGTTTAGGTCGATTACATCCCCTGACGCTGAGCAGCTCCCTCTCCTGCTGCCGAAAAAATAAATAAATAAAAATCTCCGTCCTCCACACCAGCGAAGTCTAGAATGCAAATATAAACACTGATAAAAAAAAAAATATATATATATCTATTCTGAGGTTGGTTCAGTGTTTATGTGTGAATGGTTTTAAATAACTGGAATCAGTTCTGACTCTCGGAAAGCAAGAAAAAAAAACAAAAAAAAAAGCGAGAGCTCCGATTGGAATAACAATTGGCCATATATCAGATGATAATTTTATTGCGGTTAACCTCTGACGCTAAATTAAGATCTATTCTAATTTAGAGGAAGTTTATGGTAATCAATAAATCTTTGATAATTACTGTCTGACCACAATGTAGCTCCCTACTATTGATTGCCTTATTATACCCATTATAATGAAATGTCATCTCTAAATATTAAATATTTCTCTAAAAGCAGTTAAATCGTGAATTGTTAATCATCCAATTTTCTACCTAATCTGCAGTATCAGCTGAATCACCTCCAATTGTTCTGACAATTGGCGACATGTAAACAAAAAAGGCTGCAATTACGTTAACGAAAGTGTAGCTGGTAAAAATGTCTTAAACTTTTAGCTTATTCTCGCCCACCAAATATGAGTCGTCGCGAAAGAGACATCAGTCTCCTAAAATCATCATCTCCTCCTCGGGAGTCAAACTTTATGGATCAATAACTCACAGAGGAAACATTGTTAAAATGCGAGGAGGGCCTCTTTCGTTAGGTAGATGAGCTCCTGCTCATTAATGCTCACTCTTCTCTGTGCTGGTCACATTGGTGTCTTTGTTCAGCCACCTGTGAAACAAGCTCCGGGGTTTTCTCGAAGTGGAGCTGGAGCAGAGTGGGTACCTTTATGCTCTGGATTATATCTATTGATAGAATCTGAAAAATAATACAAGTAAGTGTTGTGAAACTCAGACTAGATTGTTTGTTGAAGCTGTTGTACAGAAACTCATCTGCATGGAAATCGTCGTCATTTTTCAAGCTTCCTTTAGCAACGTCCGAACGTCAAAACCACAATGACTCGCACAAGCAGGCTGGTCGCGAAAACTGGTTTTGCTGGGTGATAAATTGTCATTGTAATTATTGCGATACACTATAATATTATCGTTTTAAGACCACTTTATATTGATAGTGGCAGGAGAATGCGAGTTCGTCCTTTCAAAGACTAAACTAATCTTTAATTTAGTACAGAACACTTGACACTGGACCTGGAAGACATTTTGACTATCCAAAATGGAAAATCAACCAAAATCAATAAATAAAATGGATTATGGTGTTTTTGTAAATAAAACTCCCATTCAGAGTATTCAGAGTAGAAATGATCAAACTCATTTTAGTTTACTATGCTGCTGAGTGGTGAATTTATTGCGACAGGCTTACATGAAAATTTGAATTCTTTTGCTATTCTTGATTTAAATAACAGACAAGCTCAAATATGTTTTCGATAAGCTTACTTAGCAAGCTGAAGGGACAAAGCAGACTCACACAAGCAATATTTAGGCTTGATTTCGGCTGGATATTTGTCTGCAACTCTCATCAGAGACGATAGAACTCATTTAAATTTGTCGCTTTATGTGCAGAGTCCTATAATGTTATCCTATATTCCATTCATTTCTATGCGATTGAGGCATAACATCAACACCTTCACGAATAAGTGAAATTCGTAGCTGAAAAGTGTGAAACATGGAAATCTGGACATTTATCCAAATATTAGGATAAGAGAAAATTCATTGTAAATTTAATTTTGTGCTATGAACTACATTCACAATTACCATACATATTTTAAAATGATTTGAACATACAAATGCATCTCTAAAAGACCAAAACATGTTTGTGTGTATGCTTGGCATGCATGAAGTACTGATGGCCTCAGTGGAAAACAACACAAAATGTTGAAGCATGAAGAGTTTAAAAACCGCACCTTGAAACATGTAAAGCAAGTTATATCAAATATATATATATATATATATATATATATACATATATATAGAGAGAGAGAAAATAGAACTGAATAATACAGAATAAAAGTGAAAAAAGTAAAAACTGCCCTTGAGGTTTGACGTCCCAGTTTGTCTATGCAGTGTTGCTTTCCATTGTAACACTTGCTGACATTTGGCCTCATATCTCCTCAGACCAACAACATACTTTCACTTGCAGATTGCTGGGTGTAAATACATGGTTGTTTCTCATCTCCTCGTCCCTCCCCGGCCCCTGTCTTCCCCCAGACGCGCATACAAACATGCCCCGCTTTCATTACGTAACACAGTAGCTCTTAACATAGTGCTGTAACTGCAGGCAGTCGGAGGGTTAAAATAAGCTGTTGTTTGAAGGGCACAAGAGCAAACCTCGAGCAAAACAAAGGAGCCACACAATGGCAGACGGGGGGTCACGTGTTCCAGACATATAACTCGGTTCGTCTGCGTGTTTTGCAGCGATATGCAGCGGAGGGGCTTTATCAAATCGAACATATTTGCCGAGTTTATAGAAGCTCGACATAAAATTCTGGGAGAACTGTGCAAACTGTGCTGCCCAGCAGAGACTTACTGTGCGTGTTCTTACACAGATATGCAGGAGATGCAAAGAGAGGATGTGATACGAAGAGCTCAAACAGCAACTGTGACAAAGAGGGAACCATATGTAGATAGATATGCATTTAAATATGTGCATACATTATTTTTAAAAAGTGGAAAATAGAAATGAATAGTTGGCCATGTTTGTTTTCAAACGGCCTGCTAACCTTAACTTATTCTCAGAGATGAGGGCGCATGCTGGTAACAATCTATTACATATCAAATCTGCTAAGCAGCTGTTTCCCTGTTTAAAAAAAAAATGTTGCGGTCTTTGTGTTTTTACAGGAAATGCAACGATTGCGCCTGTTTCTGTGATTCAACAACTGTAGTAGCTATACCTTTGTATTCAGTTTTTCATTTTGTTTTTTGGCACTGCGTTGCTTAAGATCTGATTAAGTAGCCCATTTTCTCCTTTTCAATAAAAGGGTTTGTTAAGTTGATGCTTGCAAATAAGGTAGTCATCATCAGGCTTAGATTCTTGCGTATGATATGCATCTAAGTTTTTAACTCGGTGGCATTGAAAGGCGAAGACCAGCACAGCTTTTCTCCTCATTTGATGCTGTAGTTATTAGCAGCTAAGTCAGGCTGTCAGACTTTTAGATATGTTGAAAAATTCTTAATCATGGCCACTGCTGCTTCCGCACAAGATTTATTATCTACAGAGCTAATACGACTGTGTTACTGTCCGTGCTTATTAAGAGTCACTCACATCAGCATGCAGGGTGCTTGAAGCAGTCAGCTTGACCTGCTGTCTGGTTATTCGCAACCAGACAGCAACGGTGTCTGGTTGCGGTGGGTCGGTGGGTCAATCAAATAGTTTTTCTACTTCATTAGTGGATAGCGAGTTGATCCGTAGATGTAGAAATAAAATGATGGGATGCTGACATCACAGCTATCCTATCCTGAAATGTTACAAAGTTTTGAGAATCACTTTATAACATTTGTCTGCCTGAATGGCTTCGATGTCAAAAATCAAACAGATTATAACCTGTCCCTTTGTGGCAATGGATCATGGGAGTTTTAAATTGCTACTTTTCAAATGTCCTGCATTACCTATCTAGTCTAGCAACACTGGAGCATCGAAACAGTGAAAAATACAATGTTTGTGACTTGACTCTCTTTTCCATGACAGTCCTACCCTTAACTGATTTACCTCAAATATTAAGTGATGATCTGTGCATACGGGAAAAATATGAAGACGTATTATTACGTTCATAATCCTAGTTATGCTAGGTAGTGTTATGCAACGATTCAATTATCTCCAATGATAATGTTCCATCCTCACTTAATGCTCTGTCTAATCTCTCAAATTTCCATTTCCAAAGGTTGAGAAATCAGAATAGGGAAAATTAAAGGCAACTCAAAAGAACAGTTGTGTTGCAATTCGGCTAAGCTAAGTATTATAAAGCCACCTGAGAGAAATCAGGATCTACATGTGTAAAATCCTTATAATGAAAATAAATAGCTAAGTTGATTGCCACAGAGGAAGGGAGGATCTATGCTTGTTGGAAGTCTCATGTTGTCTGCTTCACTGCCTGATCTTGAATTCCTTATTTGCCTTTGTGGAAGGGATTAGGCAATAAAATGTAGATGCATCGTGACGCTGCAGTAAAAAGAGAAGTAAATTGAGCCACACTGTTTACTTGACTCCTCACATCCACTTTTTTTTTTATTAGTCACTGCTCTCTAAACAGAGCCTTTATTTGAAGAAGTCTTTCAGGGGTTATAGAGCTAAATGGAGCTGTACTAGTGTTGTGAAATCCCCTCGCATATGAATGACTGTGCTTTGCTCATACAGTCAATTTCAGGTTTAGGTTTCTGGGTCATTTTTATTTTTTTTCTTTTGTATTCATCCTCTTAAGAAATATTGATAATGTTATTCCTATCTTTTTGTTATTAATGTACTGTTTCTTTTAAAGGATATAACTTTTAAAGAGAGGACGAGTAAATTCTGTCTTTTAGATGTTTACCACAACATTGAAATTATGACACTTCCAAAGGCGGTCACAAATACCAAAGTCCAAAGTGTGGTTTTAATGCACAGAGATGTAGACATTAAACAGTTAGAAAACAGTGATACTCTGAGTTTAAAGATCTAATCTTCGTTTGTCACATATTGTGACCTACTTTCCTACCTGGGAGTAAAGGTAGGAAGGTATGTAAAGGTTGCATTTCCACGTTGAGATGCAGCAGTGGAGACATAGTGTGTATAATACCGTTTACCATGCATGATTTTTTTTCCCCCTTAAAAGCCAATTCCAAATTGCAGTATCCTATTTCAGTCATCTTCATGGACAGTGTAGAAAATCTTTTTGAATTAGTTGACCCAAAGGCAGCGTTAAAAAGGAGAATACCAGGGGACTGAGGAGAGATCCCTGAGGAACACCACAGGACCAGCTAATGAAAATAAGTAATAGTTAACAATGATTCTGTTTGAAAGTTGTCTTATTTATTCAGTACTGCCTCCCTAACACCAACCTTTGGCAATAAATGATTATCAACTACGTTAAAACATTGATTGATTCCCCCCCAAAACTCTTCTATAAATAAGTTTTTAATTTTAGGTACTTTTAAGAATACAGAACATAACTTTTTGTTATTTCGACTGCAACTGTTTCTCCAACACATAGACTATAAAATCCAGGCAATGTTTGTATGATCGTGATACACGTAAACAAATCCACTGTTTACTTGGTAAAATGTTTATGTGCAAGAAGAAGGTAATATTCCTCCTCGCCTTCAAAGATGTTAGTCAGCGAGATGAAAATCCGAGCTTCGGGTATTGCCTCCGAAATTGGAAGATTGTCTTTTTTATCAGTTAATAAAGACGATGGCCGAACCAAATTTTCGGCTGGTGGCCCCCCGAGAAGGTTTCCATCGTGGGTAGGCTTCTCCTATCTGCACCGTGATCGGTCTGGCTGACAACCCCACCGACACATTTATGCTTTTTCCTTTTTTTTTTTTCTCAACATTGGATTGGACATTACCTCAGAAAGGAAAGTCTGTCTGTGATGATCTGTCATCTTGATAGATAATACCTGCAATATTCAGAAAGAACAGAAGGTTGGAGTCATACCCTTATGAGTCGTGAAGAGAAACCTTATGGTGAATTTTTTTTTTTTATGTCAACATACTGAGTTTTTCCAATCTAATGAGTCCCATTTGTTTTTCCACATCACCACCATGTTAAAAAAAACAAAACAGCATTATGAGCTTATAAGTATAATGATTTGAAATAGCCTTGAGTAATGGACGGCTCAGAGAGATATAATTGCTCATATGTGCTGCTGTCTCTGCTTCGAGAGGTAATGGATTGTTCCAGGTGCTGGCCTTCATATATAGCCGCCATATCATAAAAGCTTTTCTATCATGATTATTTAATATAACCAGAGATAAGTGTTTTGAGGTGCAGCTGGCAGGCAACAGGAGCTTATATACCTTCAACCAGCAAAGGGGTAATTAAAACTGACATTTTCTTGCACCGTTTCATTCTGTTCTGTTGCATTCTGTCTCTTTTTAAATGAAAGGTTATGTTGTCTGAAATTTAAAGGCCGTATATTATTCCATGTGTTTTAGTCTGTAAAGTACTGCAGGAGGGATGTAATTGTAGTTCAGCGTTACTCCCCGCCTCTCTCCTCTCTGTCTGTCGGCGTGTGTGTGTGTGTGTGTGTCTGTGTGCCTCTCCTTTTTGTCACACCGTATTATGCAACAGCCGCTTCTTGCAAGTCTTTGCAGGATCTCGACGGCTTCGATTGTGCAACAGGAGGGAAACGGCCTGTGAAGAACTCGCATTCAGCCAAACAGAGTTCCGCCACCATGCGGAGCCAGAACAACCCCCCGCCCCCAACTCGCAGCCGCCGCCGCAAATTATGATTGGCTCATTATGTCAAATCACTTGGACTTTTTTAGACTAATTTCCGTCTGCGCAGCGTTGCTTTTTACCGGACTCCTTTCAATCAAAACAGCTTGTGTAACTCAGTATGTTATTACTTAAGTCGTATAAAATCGCTGCATATTTAGCCAGAGGACTATGAAGGCTCAATTACAAAAGGCCAAAGTGTGGATAAATATGTCAAAGTACACAAAAACAACATGTCCAACTCTTTAGCATTCTTTGATGAAATTATTAAATAAACTTATCTGGATCTGGTGTTACAAGTTTGCATTTTAATAATTTGATGACATCTAGCAAATGAATTGCCTATTACATAAACTATTTCCACATTTAATACTTTTTTTATTTCGTGGTACATTAAACTAATGATGTATTTACTTATTTTTGTCCCATTTGGGCCTCCATATTGTATATTATCCAGAAACAGAATTTGTTCCAGAAACACAACACACAGTTTGTAACTTTAATTAAAGTGAAAGCAGTAATAACCTGATAACCGGCAAATATTTAGTTGCTACTGATGAACTTAAACAAAGACACAAAGTGAAACGGAAATAAATAAAAAAAATACTTTACAGGCAGAAAAAACAGCAAAAATTTAAACCTCGTACTTATTAGTAGAAGAATGAATAACTTGTAAAAAAAAACAAAAAAAAAACACTTCAAATTAAAAACTTAATTAAATGTAAGAATTCCTAGGAGGTCACCATATTATTTCTTTGGCATTACATATAAAGTTTTCATGGCCTAATTCTAAATCCTAATCTCTAACCTTGGTCTTGGAGGGGAATTGTAAGAAAATGGAATTGGAATAAAACCCCAAACTACTTTTCGACCCCTGAAATTCACCAGCACTACAGAAATGACATGACACCTCACTGCAGGTCCGTGTCATTCCTGTTTGAACTGTCACAGAGTCCATGTGCAGAAGACAGTCTCTGCATCATGTCTGTTTAAACAGACTAGGGGGCGCTCTGAGGAAGAAGGCTGGCAGAGCTCTTCTGCCGCAGCTTGTTGGACCTCTGGATGCACAAACATAGAATATTTTACCTCTCTATTTGACTGTTCAGCTGGATGTTGGCCAACCAATCAGATCTTAGATCAGGGAACAGATTCAGGTCAGTTCAGATGCACAGTAAAGGCTAGAGAAGGTTAGCTTGTGTTGCCAGATCTAAACACATCACTTTAGTCACTATCTGTATCATTACAAACATCTCCACATTCATTCATCTTCCTTTCTTATGAAGCTTGTGACTTTATTGAATCAAACATTTGAAATCCTTTGTGAATATCTAAATGAATATTATCTACCACAATAAAGCTCTTTGCTCTGTCACAGTTCTTATCACGTCTTGCTGTCATGCGTTTAGATAAACAGCCGAACAACAACAACTCAGAAACGTCACTTTGTGCTCAGAGATTCGTTGCCCGGCACCTGTGTCGACGGAAGTCTACCTTGACTAAATTTATGGTCCATTTGAAGTGATCCGCAGAAAGACAGTTGTTAGGGTTAAAGTTCACATTCGATGTGACTGTTCTTTGTTGCAGGAATGTCCATGAGCCTTGGCTTCTCCCTTGGTCTCACTACACCCTGACAGTTCAGGTTAATAGATTTTTTTTTTTTTTTGTGGCCTCTAACTTGGCAAACAGATGTCAAGAATGTGAAAGAATTTCTCAATTTGTACGTGCACATAACCGCTTCTCGTCAGGAAATGTAATTTATCTCTTGAAAATATTCAGACAAAATGCTGAAATGTTCATTTAAAGCTAAGCAGGAGTCAAACATACCAAAGACGGGCAAAAATGCAAGTGAGAAAAAAAAGGTCTTTTATATGTGAAAAAATAGATAAATGGAGCATTTCTGAGATAACAGTTTTCAAATCATGTAGCAACATAAGTGAGACCATGAGGTACGAAACAAAGATGATTGGTTGCCAGATCCAAGATGCTTACCACCTGAGTTCAGTTAAATAAAAAAGTGCTAGATGATGAAACCCGGACGTCCTTGAAGGAAAAGAGCATTACGTCGACTAAAAGAACCGGACGCTTGGCAAGTCGACAAGTTGTCAATTACGGCACATTAAATGGTAAATGGACTGAATTTATACAGCGCCTTTCCATTCATAGCTTTACACTAACACTAAAACAAGCATAAGATGTTATTTGGGTTCTTACCAGTAGTTTGTCATGTCAGGAAAACTCTAGTCTACCATCGCAAGCATTTGGAGCTAACGAAGCTTTATCTAGAACCATCCTCCTTTGGTTGGATCAGGCTGTGATTTTAGCAGTTGACGCCATGAGGTCGTCGGCGTCTTGGCCAATGCCCTCCAGCCTCACCCATTACATCAGAGCGTCTGTCGTATTCACGGCGAGGTTGTGTTCATCATTTCGTCTGCCCTTTTCAGAAGTGAGACGTATCACATTAAATAGGCTCATTAATCTGTCAAAACAGCATTTATGACATTAATCACTTTTATTTAAACCGTTTTATGGCTTCATTAAGACAGGCCTGTGAAAGTGACTGAGAACATTTTTTTTTTCTTTTATTTGCTTTGATGGAACATTAAGTGATGCGTACCTCTGTGTTTTCTATTTCAACGGTGCCTCGTTTCTGTAAGACTTATTAATAGTGGAGAAATGACATTGTTTGCACTCCTTTTTCCTTGTTTTATGACCAATATGATTTTTAAAACACAAATACAACAAAAAGCAAGATTTCCATGCCGATTATTTTGGTTGTATTTAGTCAAGCCAGTTACGTTTTTATAACATCTTTTTCATCATGATGACAATTTTTTCTCCTTAGCTTGAATTGCGCACCGTTCAAACACAACAGCCTTCACAAGTTACGCCTTTATGACCACAACGTACCAATCTCAGACAATAGCAGATCTTTGGGAGATCGTTCAGCAGGAGAAACTAGTCATGGTTCTACCGCTTTCAAATCAATATGGACCAAAATCTTCAAGGAATCTTTGTGCAAACTCGTTTCATCTCTATACGACAGCAGCGCTTCAACTGGCCGACTTGGTTGAGTCAGGAAAGACGATCCTCGCTTCTCTCTCTGGTGCTGCTGACCGACATGAGTGAGAGCAAAGAAAAGTGTCTCTGCAGCTGAGGAGCACGACCTTGTCGCAGTGCAGTGCTGCTCGCAGCTTGCCTTCCAGGCCGCTGGATTTACGCTCCTGCAGAGTTGGTTAACCATGAAACGTTTTACTGATGGGAAATTAAGTTTACAAGATGGATAAAGCAGAAAGAGAAGAAGAGGAAAGGAGTCAACCATCAATTCTAAGAACAAATTCCCAACTCATAAGCAAACTTGCATGATGGAAGCCTCACTGACATTTTTAGAAGTGGAAAAAAAGCAACTGCTTTTTATTTTCGTAACCTCGACCTTCAGAAAATGTCGTCGGACTTAAGTCAACATGATGACTGAAGAAAAGAAAATCCTGATAGCTGCAGAGCTGCAGTTGCCATGGATTTTACTGTCCATCAATTCTTGCTCTGAGGCAGGGGTGTCAAACTCAGTTTTACTTTTGGGTCATATCAAAAATCTGAATGTTCTTAAAGGGCCTGTTCACCAGAATGTATTGATAAATCCCATTAAACTGCTAAAATATTAATCAATAGCTGTCTCTTTGGGATTTTAAGATTGTTTTGTGTTTTTTTTTCCCTTTTGTATAAAAAATTACATACTTTGTGATACTAATGTCGAAATATTTTTATGTACTTTTTGCAATATTTGCGCTAAGTGTGACTTAATATTACTCGCCGTATCGATCATGTGCTATAACGTGGATGAGGCAGCAATCAATTAATCCCATTATTTTTTTTAGAAGAAATTGCAGTAAAGTCAGAAAAAATGCGGAGAGCTACTGATTTTGTGTGAATTTTGAGGATTTGTGAAAAACTGGAGGGAGTTATTTATGTAATTTGGAGTCTAGAGGGCCACATATAAAGCTACGGTTGGCCAGATTTGGCGACCCGGCCTTGAGTTTGACACTGATGGCAATCAAATTGAATTCACGCTTTACGCAGACAGACGGTTGCCGGTTCCTATTTTAGATCAGCTTGAACAACTGATCCTGTAAGTCATGGTTAAGGTGAATGAAAAATGTCACGTTGGGTTTTATTTCTGACTGGACCAGTGACACAATAAGTCTCTATTTGTGAACATCTTTTTTTATTGTTTAATGCACAACACGGAGAGAAATGCATTGTTCTCTGCTTGTTCTGTGCTGTAGCTCACATCCTAACAATTAGCCAACAAATCCCCGTGGCTCTTAGGTGGGAATAGAACTAGCTTAATTTGGATGTTATGCAATTCCCAGATCTGGGCTCAGACTTTACAGGCAAGTCGAACACGGGATTACCACTGCCACCTACCTACTTACTTTTACAGATTTAAAAGAAAAAGAAAAATGGTGCAACAGATGACAACAGA
>CAEFZX010024037.1:0-20770 GCA_903066825.1 Alfaro cultratus | reverse complement strand
ATTTGCATAGAAAATAAATCAATAGAATTTAATTTACAACTTTTACGTCTTCGTGTCATGAGGTAGATCTCAGCCGGTTGGTGAGAGAAAAAGTTGATCTTGGTGTCAAGAAGTTTGTGCTCTCCTGGCCTGGACCAATCAGCAGAGAGAATCAGTGTTTATGTTGACTTACTCTGAGCCCTGTTGCCGTGGTAACTGCCACTCTGACCCCGATGCCTCACAAGTTTCCTCTTCCTGCTCCTCTCCTGACCCGGTTGTTGCTGTGCAGGGCCGTGCAGAGACCACTAAAAGGTCAGGTGCTCAATAAATAAAGGTCACATCTAATCTCATTTTAGGACAGAATATTAACAAAGTCACAGCTTTCAGAGTTTAATGAACAATGATCAATTACAAAATTGTGAGACATACAATCAAAGCTAAGGGAAATCCCTACATAGAACATGCAACTATGAATATGTAAAATATTTTATTAGTAATTTCTTTCTGCAGGTCTATTTTGTTAACCTTTTATTGTACTGTAATCTATAAAAAAGAACATCTGCCTGGTTTGCTGTACTTGCAGTGGAGATGAAGACGATCCATTCAGAAAAGCAGAGCTGCATCAAACTTTAACGTGGAACTGCAGAAAAAAAGAACAAAAGCAAAAATGTAATTAATTCATGTCACCATGAGAAAAGCAACTCTGTTTGTATTCAAAACGGAGATACTGAGCATGTCTGATTTTTGATAAAAAAGAGCTGTTTTTAAAAAAATACTTTTTGTTTAAAAAAAGAAATCATTACAATTCCAAAAGTTTTGATTACTATTTTATTTTACTTAACTGAGGCTATNAAACTTTTTGTTTAAAAAAAGAAATCATTACAATTCCAAAAGTTTTGATTACTATTTTATTTTACTTAATTGAGACTTTTTTTTTTTCATTGAATAATTGTAAAACACATTTAACTCCAAACTCTGCGAACCACAAACTTACTTAAAGTTTGGATTGAGTTTTGCCGCTTCACTAATGACGTTTTTATTGGACAGGAGCAGATTGATTGATTATTACATACATTATATCCATCATGGTAGTTCAGGATGAGTTATTTTATATTCTAAATGAATGTCCTTGTTGGACTTTTGTTTAAGTTCATTTACCTAACGCTAGAATAAATGTGATGTACATCATGCAGCAAAGGAAATTATAAAATCGGACATATATCCATTATGGAGATGACAGGTTTTGGACGGGCGATGTGCCCCTATTGCATAAGTAATACTGAAGAATGACTGCTATCATTAACGATACAGGAAAGCTTTTGTTGTGTTCCGGGGTTTTTCCTGTGGGTTCCGTTCGCTGCTACTCACCATCTAGCCACTAGATAGCGCCAGGCTCACGTCTCTTCGGAGCGGTGTCGTCATCCTGAGGTCAATCTGCTCGTCAGGCAAGGAGGTTAAGAGGAGTGACTGCCAGTCCATCGGCGCCCGAGTGTTAGCCAGTAATGGTACCACCGAGCCTCCTAGAGCTGGTCTCTGTTTTCTCCTCGTTGTTTGATCACTCAGTGATTCTCCTTGTCTGTTTCCTGCCTTAAGGTGTTTTCCCCGAGACGTTCTGGAGCTTCTTTGTGACGATCTTCCCTGGCTTTCTGTACAACACCTCCCTCATGACGCCGTGGGGCTGACCCACTGGTTGCCCGAGCGCCCAGACTCACCTCCTCCGTTTGATCACAAGTTCTCCTGGATTCCCTGACTGGCAGTCGAGGCGCTCCTCTAACTCCGTTCAGCCTGAGCCTACCTGTCCGCCCTCTGACGCTTTTCCTCGTTGCCTTCCGGATTCCCGTGGCTAAGCGCTGTTCCTCCTGGACCCACACGGACACAAGGATCCCAAACACTTCAGTTATCCCTCCAAAAACAGCAAACACCTGTTCAGCAAGTAAGAACTTTCCTATTACTGCCATCACTTCCGTTTCCTACAGCCTGTGAACTCACCATCTCCTTGCTGTGTTCTCATAGAGTGCCGGCCGTTCCGTGAGCCTCTCCCCTCCTGGACCAGACCCGTTATCCCTCTGCACGCCATTATCATTATTGTTCAAATAAATTCACTTTAACTGATTTTGCTCTCCTGTGTCGTGTTCTGCATGTGGGCTAGAAATATAGACTCCAACATGACAGCTTTGTAGTGATCTTGCTTTGCTAGTAAAGTCATTAGCTAGCAGCTAGCCCATAGCACAACAACAGCCTAATGTCTGTATGATAAAATACTGAATCGATAGATAAGAACAGCTTTTCCTCACCTGGCTGTCTCCTCCCGCTCAGTAGATCTTCAGAGAAAGGCAGACTCAGAAAGCGCCCTATACTTTCCTCCGCCTGTCAGTGTCGTATTTCATTACCTCTCTGCTTAAACCGCCACTCTGTGCTGAAGGAGAAATGATACAACGTTCAACGTTTTCCGTTATCTGACAAGTAGCAAGCCTACTGCAGTATTTTCGGCAAAAATTATGTTTTTTAATTCACCACAAACTGTTCTGTAATCTGGAACGTTCGCTACCTTGAGCTCCGCAGTAAGCCGCCTTACCTCACTGTGAGAGAGGCAAGTGCGTCACGGGCAAAAGGTCAAAGGTAACAATGTGACCGGAGGGCTTATTGTGGTGTTTTTCTTGCAAAGTTCAAATAAATAAAAAATAAAAATAATAATTTTAGTACATGTGTCATAAATAAATTAAAAAAATTAATTAATTAAAAAAAAATTATAAAAACAATGGACCAAAAGGGTACTTGGGATCATGGAGCAAAAGGGGCAGGTGCTCAAGCCCTCTTGGTCCCCCCCTCTGCACGTGCCTGCTGTGAAATGTGATTGCCTTAGATCTTATCTTGCTGTCGCAGCGTTGACCATTAGTAGAAAAACATTACGTCCATTTTCAGATTCTGTGCTTGATTGTGTCATTTTCCAGACCATCAATATTCCCGACTCAATGCAAAGCAGCAGCGGATGTGGCGCACTGCAGGTCACGTGACGTCCAGTCCACCAGATCGCTGACAGGACTTGATATTTACCTTTTGCAAAATAACGTTAAAAAGCTGTTAATGCTCTGAACACAACGAGCAGCTGCTGCCGAGTTGCTGTCCACTAATAGATGCAGGAACATAAAGGAAAAAAGGAGGAAATATTGGCGGAGACATGTCCCCGTGAGGACGAGGGTGGGGACATGTCCCCGTGAGGACGGGGGTGGGGACATGTCCCCGTGAGGACGAGGGTGGGGACATGTCCCAGTGAGGACGGGGTGGGGACATGTCCCAGTGAGGACGAGGGTGGGGACATGTCCTCGTGAGGACGAGGGTGGGGACATGTTCCCGTGAGGACGGGGTCGGGGACATGTCCCCGTGAGGACGAGGGCGGGGACATGTCGCCGTTGGGACCAGGGCGGGGACATGCGGGACATGTCTAGAAATCTGCCTTTATTTTGAAATCTTCTCTCTGAAGCTTCTCGGGACGTTTGGGACCAACATGGCCACAAGGTTCATTAGTTCATGAATGAACTGGTTCAATTTTGGTCCATTCATGAATGAACTTGTTCAGGATCATAAATTTACATCACTGCTGTGATGTCACTGTCCATCTGTGCTCTGATTGGTCAGGAGAGGAGGGCCCAGCAGGGGGCGACAGAGCCATCCATGACCGAGACCTGGCCTGGCTGCAGCAGTCTGACGGTAAGACCGGATCGTAGCGTCGGTCTCAGAGGTGGGGGGCTGCTGACCTCTGACCTCTGTGTGTCTCAGTGGTGGTTGCCGAGGTGACGCAGCCGTCCCTTGGCGTCGGCTACGAGTTGGGCCGGGCCGTGGACATGAAGGACAAGAAGGTGCTGTGTTTGTTCCGGCCGTCGTCAGGACGAGGTGAGGTCACTTCCTGTTCAGGTTGACGTGATTGGTCTTCATGGTGTTAACTTCCTGCCTCCGCAGCGTTGTCGGCCATGATCCGAGGGGCGGTGGACGGACGGCGCCTCCTGGTGGTGGACTACAGCGAGGAACAGCTGGAGGCGGTTCTGGACCGGTTCTTCAGCAGCCTGCAGTCGGTCTGACCAATCAGATTGCAGCCAGCGGTCACCATGGTTACGCACACCGGGACAGGGCGGGCTTTGTTTGAACTTATCTGGAAAAGTAATAAAAGCCACTGATGACCCTTCATCATCTTCATCATCTTCATCAGCAGCACAAAGGGTCAGAGGTGACAGGGAGACGTAGAGTTTGTCTAGTAGAATGGTCACGAATCCTGAACTTGGGTAAATATCTTTATTCCTTATTGTGGATTTTTGATATTTCAGTCTCTAATGTTTCACCTTGTAGTTTCCACTTGAGCAACACTTTATTAAATGTCTCTTTGTCTCAAACTTTATTAAAAATGATCTTTCATCAAAGCAGATTCTTTTCCTGGTTCTTTGCAGAATATCTGACTGTATTCACATTAACAATAAATGAATATTTTCAGTATAATATGTTGAAGAATCTGATCTTCAGTTTGTTTTCCTCCAGCGAAGAGGAAACAACAAACTAATGATGATCAACCTGCCGAGGGGAAAGCTTCCTTTGTTAAACTGATCTTTGAATTTTATTGGAGCGTTTCTCTTGGTGATAACATCCCCTATCAATAACCGTTATTGATAGATGATTAGTAGTTACACATTGGTAGAGCATATTCTTCTGGTTTAGCAGGAAAATTTAATTTATTATAAGATTCCCTTCATCTTTCTACATGTTTAACCAGTGATCCTGTTCCATCCAGATGTTAGTCAAAAGTGATTTATTCTTATAAAATATTCACGTTATTCCACATATAACAGTAATAACGCTACAGTTTGAAGCGTCTCCGTATTTTAACTTTCAAACTAGATCAGATTAAAGTAGGTGGAATCGCCCTTTAGTCCAACCAGAAGCCAACTCCAGTTTGAGAACCAGCAGGAGGTCCAGATGTTCCGACAGAACCGGGTCTGACTGGACTTCATGGTTCATATTTTTACCGTGGACTAAATGTAAAGTTGCCTGAGTTGATTTCAACAACCGTGGAGGTGACATGCTTTTATTTTGGCAGGTTTCTTGTGACCGTAGCTATGGTAACGGAACCGCAGCAAAGTTTAATCTCCCGTCGATGAGAGAAGCAGTTTGTTTCTGATTGTTTATGAATAACTGATAATTGGCTTTAATAAATCATTTCACAGGTGTTCTGTTTATCTGTGCTACCTGTAAATGTTATGTTCCGGGGTCCGCTGGTTCTCTTTGTGGGGTTTTCCTGTGCGCCTTGTCCTTCTGTTACCACTAGATGGCGCCAGGTCCCGGTTGGAGTGCGGCGTCATCATCCTTCACAGCTGTGTTCCATCTAGCCTCGTCAACGAGTGGCACTTAAGCAGTAGGCCGTCAGTCTTTCGGCGCCCGAGTGTTTAACCAGTCACGGTACTCTGAGCCCCCTAGAGCCTCTCTCTGTGTTCCTCGTTGCCTTGAACTTTCAAGTTATTCTCTGTGTCTTCTCTGTTNGATCCATCGTTTAGATCCTGGCTGTGTTTCCTGTTGGAAAATCCCTCCTCGTGACGCCGTGGAACATACCCACTGGTTGCCCGAGTTTTCCAGACTCACCTTCTCCGCTGATCTCAAGCTCCTCCTGGATCCCACGGCTGGCGGCCGTTTCCGCTCCTCTGTGCCCTCGCTGACCCTGCGCCTACCTGTCCGTCTCCCGCCGTGCTCCTCCGTTGCCCTGGACCCACAAAGAAACCAAGACCCCGGACGTACTCAGTTTCCCCTCAAAGATCCCAACCCGGCAATCACAAGTAAGGTCCATCCTGTTCCTTCTGCTATCTCTCCAATTCCCCACGGTCCTTAAACTCACCACCATACTCTTCCCCTCAGTGAAACCTGTGCATCCCGCTCCCGCTGACTTCCCGGACCTGATCAACTTGCACATTCAGATTATTGTGTTCTTTAATAAATATACTTAAACTGATTTTCAATCTCCTGTGTTGTGTTCTGCATGTGAGCTCGAAACCTTGAACCCAACATGACAAACAAGTCCAGTAAAAAATGTTCCACTAAATTATGAAAGTGGGGAGGTGGCAAGGCTCAGACAAAAGCCTGGGCTCTTCAAAAAATGTTAAAAAGTTAGTTAATCAAATCTCTTGTTCTTTGTTTTTAAGTTTGTGAATTTAAAAGTGTTGATTTTGTAATCTAGTTAACTCAATTACATGATGGGCTTGAAACTCATTTGTTCAGGCTCTGGGGACCTGTGTCCATTCCCAGTGCATGTTTGAAATAGAAACCTCGAAGGTCCAACAGGGAATTCTAAACAGCAAGGTCCCTGGAGGTCAGAATTTCAAAAAGGAAAACTGTCAGGAGCCTTGGGTTGCTGTCTGTGTGGTCTCTGCATCTCTTTTCCACCATCCACCAATCCACCATTCTTTGTCCCCGATTGGTGCCAGGTTCTTTTTTGTCAGTAAGAAAGATGGATCTCTGCATCAATGTCTTGATTACAGAGGTTTAAATCAGATAAGTATTAAAAATAAATATCCTTTGCCTCTCAACTGGTCAGAACTTGAACCAGTCCATGGAGCCACCCATTTCACTAAGCCGGATCTCTGCAATGCCTACGACCTCAATCGCATCAGAGAGGGAGATGAGTGGAAGGCAGCCTTCAAGACCCCGTTTGGCCACTTTGAATATCTGATCATGCCCTTTGGACTCTTCAACTCTCCAGCCTTTTTCCAAGCACTCATAAACAATGTTCTTCGTGATTTCCTTAATGTCTTTGTTTTCATTTATTTAGATGATTTTCATCTATTCTAAGTCCCTAGTAGAACATCAGAAACATGTCCATCTGGTCCTTCAGGGACTCCTTGAAAACCGCCTACACATAGAAGCTGAGAAACGTAAATGTCATAAAACATCCATCTCATTCCTCGGTTACATTCTTTAGGGCGGACAGATTTGGATAGACCCTGGGAAAATAACAGCAGTACTGAAGTGGCCAGTTCCCCAAACCCGAAAACAGCTTCAACAGTTCTTAGGTTTTGCAAATTTCTATCGACGCTTCATTAAGAATTACAGTGAAACCGTTGTTCCACTTACTGCTTTGACCTCTACCAAAAGTACCTTTTGCTTGGATGCCCGACGCTAACTCCACCTTCCTCGACAAACCTCCCATCAGACTCCTTCAGCCTTTAGCCGTACCTAAATTTTACGTCCCTGGTCCCAAATTGCAGATGATTTCGTCACTGGACCTCCACTCTCGAAAGGTATGACCACCATCTTCTCAATTATTCACCATTTTCTAAAGCATATCATCTCATCCTCAGAAAACTGCCTACAGCATTTCAAACAGTTCAACTTCTGGTCAAGCATGTTTTCAGATTACATGGCATCCCCCTGGAAATCCTTTCTGATCGTGGTCCCCAATTCATCTCTCAGGTATGGAAACACTTTGCAGGGCAATGCTATCCAGCAGTCAATAAGTCTGTGGAAGAAAGTTAGAAATGGAGCCTTATATAGGCGCGGGGGATCGTGGTCCTCTCTCTGGCGCTCGGTCCCCTTTCGCAGTTTGCCAACTGATCCTGGGCAGCTATCAGCAGGCAAATCTTGGCAACTATCCAGCCACCTGGTCCTCCACCGCAACTAGCCGTACAATTCTTGACATCGACCAGCCTTTCGATCCTCTGCGGCATAAACGTGTTCAATTAGTGTTTGTATAGTTAAAAAAAGAGACTTACTGTTAGTGTAGGAGAATACACTAACAGTAAGTTAATGCAATTTTAGTCGGGAAATGGGTTATGGTACTGTTCCATATCACTTTGACCGGAAAAGGATGTTTGCGTGCTTTAGTAATGTCAGTTGGATCCAAAATGTCATGAGGGGGTTTGCATTTGGATAGATTCAGCTAGATAAGGAATAACAATTTCAAAAGTAGTCACATAGGCTGTTAGAAAACATTCAGCTGAGGACGAATTACTTGAAGTCTCCAATACACACTCATTAAACTGAGTTACAAAAAAAAAGAATTCTTGGAAGTGCTCTTTGTTTTTGCACCACTGAATTAAAAAATGACATCCATTTTTCTCAGTCAGGTCAGGTTTTTATTCTAGTTTGATTTAGAGAAATCTTCTGACTAAATTAATTAAATTTTTGTGACATTGTCAGTTTATTCCCATTAATGTTTCTCATCCAAATAAAGTCTTAGGAGAAAAAAATGTTTTCTAACAGAGTGTATTAATTAAATTTTACAAACTTGGATCTCTGTAAATTGAATAATAAGCTCTTACAAGGTAAGTACATGTAAATTGAACATTACATCTTCATCGTGCAAAATTTTCCATATCTTTTATGTCCTGATTGAATCTCTCCTCTTGCTCATTACTCATTGATCCCAGATTCTCAGGAAACCGATCCATATGTGAGAACAAGTCATTAATTTTGATGCTGTAACCCACTATTAGTTAAGGACTTTTATTTTTGGGGCCCGACTTCCTGTATTGCCCCAAACTCTGCCAGCTTATTTAAAGCCCCACCTCCAGCTCTTCACCTGTTTCCACTGTGATTGTGGTTTGCTGTTGGCGTCTTCCTCACAAATTCATCCAAATCTTTGAACCTACTGATTTGAATTATTGGCGCTGCTTACCTGGACCGTCACCAGGGTTCTGTCAGAGCTGATTGTGGCTAAGTACACCCCACTCTCTTTGAGAAGGTCAGGGTTTTTTCCCCCCTATCGGATCAGATCCTCATCTGGATCTGAAGATGGCGAGCTAAGAAAAAGGACTATGGACTTGATGATTTTGGAATTAATTTCTTAATTAATTTATCTTGTCTCTGTCATTGTACTGTTGTAATTATATATATATATATATATATATATATATATATATATACACACACACCAAAACTAAAAGCACTGCCTCCTGTTCTTTTCACACATCAGGACACTCTTCTGATGCTGCTTTTGTAGCTGCAGTTAGCTGCCTAGCCCATAAGTGTTACAATGCTCATGTTGCATCCATAGTTCAGAAAGTTGACCTGATTGAGCAAAACCAATGTGCTTATTGGATTCATCACATCATTACCCTAAAACAGTTGAAAAATTCCGGACAATTTTTTGCCTGTTGACCAGTGTTGTGAGTTGAGCCAAAACAACTGTGTAAATCGGGGGAAACAATGCCATTGGTTGAAATATCCAAATACACACCAACAGAGATGAAGTCCTATAAAATGTTTTGCAACCATTAAAAATTGGGAGCTTTTTGGATATGTTGTGAAATCTTGGAAGATCTGTTGTATGAAGATGTGCTAAATAAATCTCCTCCTGGTTGACTCAATGAAGCAGTGAGAAGTATTAGTAATCCATGGCTTTACCACTTGTCTTGCCCCAAAATTAGGTCTTACTTGTTTTTGAATTTGCAGCTAGAGCATGATTGAGTTAAAGGTGCTTTTTCCCCAAATATAACGTCCGACTTCATTGGTAAATAAAACACATCATAAATAGACATCAGTACTTGTTTGAGGTTAACTGTTGTCTTTTCAAAGTTCTTCTGGGGATTTAAAAAAATATATATTTTTTAAATATTCTCTTTTGAACGTCCCCTTTCACTGGTATTTCTTTTAATTAATAAAACTGTCTAAGACACACACTAAAAGTTTCCCAAATACCACCAGTGGTATTTGTGCTAGAGTTTGAGCACAAGCTAAATTTTAAGCATCAATAAAGTCATGCATGAAGGAATGACTTCAGGGCTCCACCCCAATCTGAAGGTGCATGCACCTGGCTGAGCTGATCGCTGATGCGTACACACTCCTGACATACATGCACATCTGTGACAGATGCACATCACAGCTTCTCATCACACAGCGTGTCTCTTGCCTTTGCCCTCTGTGTGTCTCTATTCTTCCATGTTAGCTTCACTACAGTTGTTTGGAAGAAAAAAAGTCAACTGGGAGTTGAGCACGTCAAAGACTCAGCGAAGTGAGCAACACAGACGAGAGCAGAAAGTGACAGCTGCACGCTCTGCTGAAATAAGAGTTTATGGAAGCAATCACAGCTAGAGATTATATTTCATATTATGTGTTATTGTGGAGAAAGGCCATCATTTATCTTTTAAAGGGAGTGTTATGTTGGATTGATGTTCTCTCAAAAGGTGAATTACTTCAGATAACCTGCAGCTGTCATGATACATGGTTAGAGGCGGTGAGGAAGACGATGTGGACCCAGGTTGGAATGAAGAAAATTATGATTTAATGATGATCCAAAAATCCAGGCAGCACAGAAAGAGCAGAAGTCTAAGAGCTCATAACTGGTAAAACAATGAACAAAAAACAAGACGACAAGACATCTAGACAAGGACCCAACAAGGAACACAGGTGGGAGACAATCAGCTGCACTCTATCAAGGGGTAGACGGGACAACACAGAAACTCTACAGAACACAGGAACCTACAGTAAATAAACACAGAAAACCCAAATCATTACAGGAGCAGCAACAAAAAGAAGTGAGTGTTTTTAAGAAGTGCATTTGACTGAGCATGGGGTCTGGTGTGACACAATTGCACCATCTTTCTGCACAATTAGAAAGATGGTGCAGGTTATCTGAAGTACTTTGGAGGGGGGAACTCAAGCCAGCCAGTCTCCCCCAAAGGTCTCCCTGAAAATACCAAACTTTAGGATTCTGTATGCAAACAGGGAGACTGTCTGTCTTTGCGCTCTATCAAATGTGTATGTGTTATTCAGAAGAGAGGGATCAAAACTCTGTGAAAGACCAATCATATTCAGCCTTCTGAAAATAAAGTCAGAGTGTGCATTTGTCTCTATGTGTGGATGTGTTTTGGCTCCTAGTCTGGTCACAGGAACCAATCAAAGCCCTGTGCTTTGATTGCAAAGCACAGGTCAGCAGATGACCTGGCACTGGCGGATCATTACGTGTGGGACGGCAGACTGACGGCTGAAGTGGTTTTTACACTTTATTACTTCAACAAAATATATTTGAGCACACCTAAGCACACAGACACATCCAAATTAGCTGCCAGCCTCAGCTGAGCACCTGCCCTCTCACTCAGTAGGATATTTGATTGGTTTTAGTTTTTACAAGCATTTAGGTCTAACAAGAGTCCTCAGTTCAGAATACACACTGTGTATTCTGAATTAAATATTCTGAATTAACTTTAATGTTCACCAACTGCACACAAAGGACAGATGGAATATTTAAATTCTCCCTAATCTGTTGAATCTCACAAAATAGACTCAAAGATTTACATGGGTGGCTTCACAGCTCCCTAAAGTTAACAATTAAATGTCTTAAAACTTACATGGATGTTAAAATATTTACTATAATCAATTAACAAAACAAAACACCATAAAGCTGTGTATTCAAAGAAGAACAAGGACAGTCTGTACAGATTAAGAATAAACCATAATGTCTACCAACAGAGCACGTTGACTACTGTAGCAGCTTGGAAGGCGTCTTGGTCCGGTGGACAGCACAATTTCATGCTTGAGGTTTTGGTGTTGAACCTCCCAGAATCTCAGCTGCTTCAGATTGTCTGAAGATGCAGAGAAAAGTACAAATAGACAGTTTGTGTTAGAAAATGTATGTTGATTTTCTTGAACAACTGATGCGCTAACAAACTGACTTTGACAGTTGAAAATGGCTTGTAGTTCATCAACATAGATCCAATGTTTCTGCCTGACATTGTTTCAATGTTGTTTCACTCATATTGTGTTATCTGGGAAGAGATCAGGCCCGAAATCTAGGAGTAGTGATGGACTCTGACCTGAACATTCAGAGCCACATAAAGACAGTTACAAAGGTGGCCTTCTATCACCTGAAGAACATTTCCAGGAATAAAGAACTAATGTCCCAGCAAGATCTAGACCAGGGGTGGGGAATTCCAGGCCTGGAGGGCCGGTCTCCTGCAACTTTTAGATGTGTCTCTACTTCAACACACCTGAGTCAAATAATGAGGTCATTAGCAGGACTCTGGAGAACTTGACTTCACTTAGGAGGTGATTCAGCTATTGGATTCAAATTTGTTGGACCAGAGACACATTTAAGAGTTGCAGGACACCGGCCCTCGAGGACTAGGATTGCCCACCCCTGATCTAGACAAACTCACCCATGCATTTATCTTTAGTCTCTGTGATTACTGCAACAGTGTCTTCACCAGTCTGGCTAAAAAAAAAAAAATAATTCCTTCAGCAGCTGATCTAGAACGCTGCTGCTGATGTTCTCACTAAAACAGGAAGATAGAGAACATAAAACCAGTTCTAAAGTCCTTCACTGGCTCCCTGTAGCTCAGAGAATAGACTTTAAAATACTGTTGTTAGTTTATAAATCACTGAATGGTTCAGCACCACAATACATTAAAGATCTGCTGTTGTTGTATCAACCTTCCAGACCTCTCAGGTCTTCCGGTTCTGCTCTGCAACCCCAGAACCAGAACTAAACATGAAGAAACAGCGTTCAGCTTCCATGCACCACAAATTTGGAACAAACTGCTGGAAAATTATAAAATAGCCGAAACACTGAGTACCTTTAAATCAAGACAAAAAGCCCACTTGTTTAGAGTTGCTTTTGTGCCATAAGTCATGAAACACTGACCAACATTTTAATGTGTAAATGACGACACTTGGAAAAGGATGTTTTGATTGTTGATTTTTGTGTTTTTATGACGTGAAGCACTTCGAACTGCCTTGTTGCTGAAATGTGATATACAAATAAGATTTTATTTCATTTTGTGACAGTAGACGACGAAAAGAATAGAACTAAATGGAAGAAAGATGATTGAATGTGATGACCTCTGAAGTCACCACATGATATAACTAGTAATGAATATTTCATTCCATTCATCACTTGATATATCATTTGTAATTGATTACCTTTAATAATAAAGTATTATATATAAAGTATTATTGTATTTTGTTTCGAGGTTTGTCCTCTTCCGGTGGACTTCCTTTCTGCAGCATAGCTGGTTGTGATGTATGGTGTGACTGCCTGTATTAGAAAGTGTCAAGAGAAAGTGATGAAGGGCGAGTTAGATGATTAATGAAACTGTGCAAAGTATTAAGAATCACTGACCCTGCAGGCAAGGAAAGGACATTTAACTTAGAGCTGTTTTTATAAAACATTGCACATGTTAGGGACCATGATTTTCTGTCCCCATTCCTACATTTTTGGTAGTTTTCTTTCTTTTTTTTTCAACTTTAATTGTCTTTTCATGCAACTATATTGTGTAGATTTATGGCTAGTTATATTAGGAGATCTTGGTGATTTGTTCTGTATTGCTGTATTTCTGTCATGAATTGGTGGTGAGGCAGGATGCCAGGAGACCCAGGTAAGATGGATGCAGATGATTTAATAACAAAAACAGGAAAAAACAGTCCAAAACCGTGGCAGCACTGCAGAGCGGAAACAAGGCTCAGCACAGGTAGAGCAGGGTAAACGAATGGCCATAAGCAACAGACTGGTAACATCAGACGAGGACCCGACGAGGAACAAAGGACATTAAATACACTGAGGGCAATCAAGGAAACAAGACACACCTGGGAGTAATCAGGGGAGACGGGACAACACGGAGAGCACAGAGACACAGAAAACTTGAAATAAACACACCGAAAAACATGGAACATGACAATTTCTTTGTCCTTTGGTTCATTTGTCATAGTTAATAGACATGTATATATTGTAAAACAATAAAAAGAATTTATGCACAAGTTGGAAAAATAGCCTACTGCTACATAAAACCCTATGTTTTTATGTAGCTAAGCTTGAACAGAACATTTTTTTCAACATTAATAGAGAAGATTAAAACTATAGGTTTCTTTTTAGTACAGTTGCCAAACTGAGAGCTCTATTGAGCCCTCAGCAGCAACGACTTTATGGGAACCTATTAAATATAAAATCATTGGCATCCTGCCAAACATGAGTAGCCTACTTTATCTTCATTAAATGAGGCAGCACTGAAATTAACTGTTGAACCTGATATGTGTTTGAACTGTTTTCATTCTGTCGAGTTCTCTGGGTTATTAAAAACATTAACTTCATCTTCAACTTGCATGTTGGATCCCCTCCTAACCAAATTATTTAAAGAAGTGTTCCCTTTGATTGCTGTCTCCATTTTAGATATGATTAACCTGTCCTTAGTAAACAGACTCACCAGATGCATCACAGCCCTTTAAGGTAGTGCATCGCTAGTACAAGTTGCTGAAAACCGGATGACAGCCCTGTAGCCATTCACTTCTAGCTTGTCTCATATGGTGAGTGAACTTTCTGCTTTAACTGTGCTGGTGTTTCAGTTGAAGTATTTGCAATAAAAAGGATTGAACTCCAGATGTTTGTAAAGTTTCTTTGCAGCAAAGAATTTAAACAGAGGTTGATATTTTTCTAAATAAAATGAAAGATTTTTCAACATAATACATTTCACAAACTGCAGTTGTGGTATATTGATTAATATATAATGAGAACATTGACAGAGCAGTCCCTGCAAGATGCACAGGAGAGAGAAAAGCAAACGATTAAGACTCGGACAAAACTGGATGTTCAAGTTGGACAATGATTCTAAACAAACTGGCTTTGAAATGAATGAATGAGTCTAACATCCTGTGTGGGCCTAACAAACAACCCAAATTAAAATATGTGACTATGATTTAAAGGTGAGTCCTTCCAATAAACCAGAATAAATTGTACTAATTCAACCCAGAGGAGTGGTCCACTAACCAGATAGGAGTATGTATGAGGATTTTTGATAAGCTCCATAAAGAATGTGGTCAGACATTTATCCATACCTTATAAGACGTGCATATTATGTTTGTATTTCTACTTCTAAACCTCTTTAAATTAACCAAGTCAAACTCTTACAGTTAATTCTTGTTTAAAAAAAATAAATAATTCTTAGACTTTGTATGTGAAACAGTGAGGAAAATAAAGAACAGATGAGCTGTACTAACAAGATTCCAGTTTCATAAGACACAATAAATGCATGTATATCGTAAATATACTTGAGTTCCTAGTACTTCTTATTAGACTCAAACTAGCAGTATTTTGTCATTTACTCTCACCTCCCTGCTGACTTCCAAATCTGCATTTGAATCTTCCATTTATGATTCTTTTATATCAGCAAGGTTGTCACTAAACAGCTCTAATCTTCGAACTTTCGATAAACATTTCTAAAATATCACAAAAATTATAATCCACATACCTTTTCTTTCTAACAATGAGCTTTATGAATTGGTGGAACTTAAAACGGAAGAAACGCTAATGATATTTGTTCATTGAGTAAAGCTACATATTGTAGAACTTGTATGTTTCTGCTTATGCCAGCACTATTTCCCATACTTGCTAGGTCGATCTGAGTTTAAGTGCGTTACTGTGTATTTATCTCGTTAACGGAACTCTGTATGCAGTGGTTGTGTTCCAGGGGAATGTTTTTGTTGTGGGACTTGTTTTTTGATGCTCGCTGACTCTGGTGTGGACGTGTAAAGTTCGTCTGCATCGGCGTCAGAGCACATAAACGACCCAGCTGTACTCCTGTTTGGTTATCTTCATTAAAGGAAGATTAACATTATTCCCTCCTGGAGTGGTTATTATCCTGCACCTTCACAATCCCCCGCTAACAACTGGTGTCAGAAGTGGGATATTCCGGACCGGATTCAAGAAACGGAGGGACGTCTTGGGTGTTTCGGATGAATCGCTCCAGTAAAAGTAAGGCGGAGGACAAAAAAAAAAAAAAATGGCTGTCAAGTAACGTAACGGCCTCACTGTAAAAACAGTAGCTGGACGTGCTGAAGCCTAAAACAAAGCAGCACAAGTGACTATTAAAAATAAAAAATAAATAATAATAATGGATGAAAATGAGGAACTACTGGGAGTTACAGCAGCACCATCAGACCAACCTCCACCATGGCTGCAAATGTTGTTGGACCATCAGTCAAAACAGTTGAAGCAGCTGCTAACACCAGTGCTACAGCATGTTGAAGCAGAGCAAAGAGAGACATCTAGAGCAGTGCAATCAGCAACTAGCAGCCAAATCCCGAATCCTGGGGCTGCCCTTCCTCCCTTAATGTTGCAGGAAACCCCAGAAGCAGCCAGTGTTCAACCACACACACCGTTTACTGCAGAATTGGAGGTAATTTGGCAAAGGTCACGTAATGCAGGTGTAACAACTTTCGAAAATGTACTTTTATTATTTTATTATTAGATTTGAAATTTCACCAAATCCTGATTAATACTGAAGAATTCTATTTTTTTTGTTATATTTTAAGAATTGTATTATTTTACTTTTGATAAGCACTAGAACCTGTACTGTCACTTTAAGAGAGTGTCTTATGACATCAGCTACGTACTACCCTCAGTTGGCGCTAGGCTGCCTGAGAAGAGGTAGGAAATGTTCTTTGCTCTTGGTTAAGCTCACATTTTATAAAATATATAAAATAATTGTAAGTACATGCAGCTATGAATGTTTATTTGTTCTAGTATATACAGAGGAGTATTCTGTTTGACAAGTTAAAAAACAGTTTTCTTAAATGTTAGAGCAGATACTGTTAGTTAGTCACGGGTTTCCTCCATGTGCTTATTTGCTAGGGGAATTCCGACTCCTGTGAATGGAAAGCTGCATGTTAAGAGCATTTTTATTTCTATCTGTGCAGGTATGTGTATTTGATTCTTTTGTTCTACAATGTTTAAGCTGGTTAAGAAATTTATTTTTTTTATTATTGTGGATTTATTTACAAGAACAGTAGTGCTGTATTACCCTGAGTTGGCGCTAGGCTGCCTGAGAAGAGGGGAATTCCGACTCCTGTGAATGGAAAGCTGCATGTTAAGAGCATTTTTATTTCTATCTGTGCAGAAACCTGCATTAAAGAACAACCAGCAACTCCTGTGGTCTGACTCCCTTCTTCACCTGAACACAACGCAGGACACATCAAGGTTAACCGGTTGTATAAGACTAGACTGTCAGTAAAGAACACTAGTATACACCGGTTACACAGGCCCATCCAACACTTCAGCCATCCATGATCCAACTGTAAGGCGGAGAGTGGGAGACATACATCAGCGCTCATCGGCGGCACATCCTATTTCACAGGATGCATATGGAGGATTTGGCCAGACTGAGAGTTGGCATGAGGTGGCAAGACAACCCCTACATGAAGCAGCAAAGTTAAGCTGGCAACATATGACGGCAGAGAGGACTGGGACTCATTTTTGCTTCCCTTTGAACGTCAGGCTCGTAAATGTGGATGGACAGGGGCAGAGAGAGTAGATAAGCTTCATGAATGTCTCCGTGGGGTTGCAATACGTTATGTCTGCTCCTTGGCTGAACACATCCGTGAAGACTACACTCTCCTCAAAGAGCAGCTTACTCAAAGATTTGGAGTAAAAGACCCCCCCACCACTGTTCGCAGGAAGTTGGGAGAGCTGCGTCAGTGCAAAGAATCACCAGCAGAGTTTGCACAGGAAGTGCGACGCCTGGTGAGTTTGGCATATCCAGGAACAGATTTATTACTCCAGGATCAGCTGGCAACTGATGTCTTCCTAAAAGGCCTAAGGAACCAAAAAGTAGCTTATGAAGTAATGAATCGTGACCCTCCATCATTGGCTGAGGCACAAAAGCTCGCTGAAGCCCACGAGCACAATTTTAAAGCAACTATGGGTCGTGTGGCTGAGATGAGAGCAGGGAGGGCCCGGAGTATTTCCTGGGCTGATGAGGGCGAAAATGTTCCTGACGACTTTTGCCCCACCTTCAGACGCCTCCAGAGCCCAAAGTATGTAACAGAGGATCAGTTTAAAATGCTTATGGACAAAGTGGAGCAGCTAAATTTAAAGTTAGAACGCCTTCAGACCGTGTCAGCTGATTGTGGAACTGCTACATCAGTCTATACCAACAGAAAACAAGAACAAGGAAGTGATAAGATGGCATCACGTCAGCTACCTGCTCAAAATTCCCGAGCACGGTCACCAAGCCCAAGCCAAATGAACAAGCCCATCTGTTTTCATTGTGGTGAAGCTGGGCATATGATGAGGGAGTGTTCAAGATCACCGAGTCCAATTCGGCGCAGAACCAATCCCAGGGAGTCTACTTCTGAATCTCACAGGGGCGTCGAAAGTAGGGAGGCTCAGCACCTCGCACCTCAACTCGGACGTACAACTAAAAAGGGTCCTAGCTTACAAGTTGAAATGACTGTCAATGGCCTACCTGTTAAAGCAGTTGTTGACACTGGCGCAGAAGCCACAGTAATTTCAGAAGAAGTTTATAATATGCTGCCACAGGAAGCAAAGAAGCCGCTCAAGAAAACGTCTCTCCGTAATGCGGGAGTGGGAAGCAATATGCCTGCCTTGGGTGAGTTGGAGGTGACATTAGGAATCGGGAAACACAAGTTCAACTGGATGGTCTTTGTTGGCCAGATTCACGATGCTCTGCTCCTAGGCCTTGATGCAATGCAGGCAGCCAAGATGACAGTCTTTGCTGGTCGCCAAGTATTTGTGGGTAAAGAGCCACTCCCAGCTTGTGTCATTGGAGGAAGTGAGGGTGACTACTCTGTGGCCCGTGTGCTCCTGGAGGACAATGTCACACTACCACCAGAGAGTGAATGCATTGTCTGGGGAAAAGTTGATAAACCCAAACCTGGGCTTCTAGCTGTCCTGGAACCACTTAACATAACAGAAGCTGTCTCATCAGGAAGTGTTGCCATCTACATGGACCCCAGAATTCCAGTTCGACTTTGTAATTTCTCAAATACCAACGCATCATTGCCCTGTGGAGTGTGTGTTGGCATTCTAGTTGAAACTTTCCCGGATGACCCCCTTATAATGCAGGATTTGGATGATAAACAACAACCAACTATGGCCGTGGAAGAGAACAGCCACACAGATAGACCAATGGTTGGAAGAGTTGAGAAAAATGCTCTAGCTCTACCAGAACACCTTCAAGCCCTCTATACAACATCTAGTGAGGCGCTCAGTGAAGATCAGCAGGTGAGACTAATTGAGCTGCTCTTAAAGTACCAGTCTCTCTTTGCAGCCAATGATACAGATCTTGGCCAACTCTCTGCTGTTACTCACAAGATAAACACTGGAGACGCAAGACCTGTACGGCAGCCAGTCAGACGGACACCATTGGGCTTTCAAGGTGAAGATGAAAGGCATCTCAAGGACATGTTGGAAGCTGGAGTAGTGGTACCATCATCTTCTGAGTGGGCTTCGCCAGTGGTACTCATTCGTAAAAAAGATGGGGGGGTGCGCTGGTGTGTGGACTATCGACGCCTAAATGACCTCACTCTGAAGGATGCTTATCCACTGCCAAAGATGGAGGAGTGTCTTGATGTGCTGGGAGAGGCTACCATCTTCTCTACCCTCGATCTTCAGTGTGGGTACTGGCAGATCTCTGTAGACCCAAACAATCGCTGCAAAACAGCATTTATCACCCGCTATGGCCTCTATGAATATATCAGGATGCCCTTTGGCCTATGTAACACACCTGGCACCTTTCAGAGAGCTATGGAGCTTGTTTTGTGAGGGTTTCAGTGGAAGATCCTCCTTATCTACTTGCATGACATTATTGTACTGGGCAGAGGTGTAGAACAAAACCTGCAACATTTGGCTGATGTTTTTGAACGTCTTCATAGCTACGGTCTAAAGCTGAAGCCAAAAAAATGTCAACTGCTAAGAGACAAAGTTCTCTTTCTTGGACATGTGGTCAGCGGAGAGGGAATAAGTCCCAACCCAGAGCTGATTAAAGATGTACAGGAGTGGCAGCCTCCCACTAACACACAGCAGCTGCAAGCTTTTCTAGGACTATGCAACTATTACCGCTGGTTTGTATCTGGCTTTGCAGAACTTGCTGCTCCTCTTAACGGTCTCCTGAAGAAAAAAGCTGAGTTCCAGTGGGGTGAGGCTCAGCAAAAAGCCTTCCTGCAACTTAAACAGGGACTGACTGTCGTACCTGTCCTGGCTTACCTAGCAGCTGAAGGTGACTACATCCTGGACACTGATGCTTCCAGTTATAGCATTGGTGCAGTGTTGTCACAGGTCCAGTGGGGGGAGGAAAGAGTCATCTCATATGCGAGCAACCACCTCACTCCTACACAGCAGAGATATTGTGTGACCAGAAGAGAGCTGTTGGCAATCGTACAATACACAAGACAGTTCCGCCACTTTCTCCTGGGCAGAAAGTTCCTTCTTCGAACAGACCATGGAAGTCTAGCTAGGCTCTTTCGCTTCAAACACCCTGAAGGCCAACTGGCTCGATGGCTTGAAGAACTAAGTCAGTATGATTTTGACATTGAACACCGCTCTGGTCTGCATCACTCAAATGCTGATGCACTCTCAAGACAGGCTACAGAAAGGTCAACAAACTGTGACTGTTATCAAGCGGGCAAGGATGTAACGGAGCTCCCCTGCAGAGGATGTTCTCACTGTCAAAGACTGCACAACCAGTGGGCCAGATTTGAGGAAGATGTTGATGATGTTGTCCCACTCGTCATAAGGCATGTGACAGGGGAAGAAGTTGGAAACAGCACACAGGAGCAGCACCAAGCTGAAGCTGAGACTCAAATCCCCCAAATAAATTGGATGCAAACTCTTAGCAGTCAGCAGCTTTCAGCAGCACAGAAAGAGGACACTGTACTTTCCGTCCTACATAGCTGGAAGGAAGCAGGGAGTCTTCCAACAAAGGATGAAGTTGCGATTGAGAGTCCAGCAGTTAGAAAATACTGGCTCTGCTGGCTACAGATAGAACTTCATCAAGGGGTCCTATATTATCGCTGGGAAAACGTGGATAGCTTAAAA
>CAEFZX010024035.1:0-14148 GCA_903066825.1 Alfaro cultratus | reverse complement strand
AAGAGTTTTTTTGCGGCGCTAGTGGCTCGCATTTTCCACAACAGTAGGCTGACAGGAAGGGGGAAGGAGAGGGGGGAAGACATGCGGCAAATGTCGTCGGGTCCGGGAGTCGAACCCGCGACGGCCGCGTCGAGGACTCAAGGCCTCCAAATGTGGGTCGCGCCAACCGCTACGCCACCACGGCACGCCCGGATCTTTAACATTTTCAAGCTACCAGAGGTAGAGCATCCTGGAATATTTTTTTTATGTAATATATTAGTTCAACCAAGGGCACTCTGCACAATCAATAAATTTCTTAGGACGACACACTTCTATGAACAGTCCATTAAACATTAAACTAATAATTTTTAATTAAAACCAAATTAAGCTCAGGATTCTGATTTGTTTTAACATTAAAATTACAGTGATTTTTTTTTCTTCCATACCTAGTTTTTGAATTTACTACAAGTAATACTGTTGTTTAAAAAACTGCTAACAATTTGATTCTAATAAGTGAACAGGATGAATTTAATTTCTCTGTATTCACTTTAGTCCAAGTATAAAACTTACCTCACACTTTGACAAGCTGAAAGTATGGCCAAGATGCAATCGACCATTCATATACGGATAAGGAAAGGTGACAAAGTACTTGTTTTTGCTGTAAAAAAAGAAATAAAGACAATTTAAAGTTATAAAGAAAGACCTTTTAGCCTCTCTCTGTTTTGGTAACTGGGGTCTTACACCAACAGAAACAGATTTGTAACTGAAGAGGCAGTTATTTGATTTTTATCTTGAAATGAAAGAAAAATGTCACCCTAAAACTTCACATTATATGGTATTTCTGTAATTTTTTAACAGAAACATATGATCTGGGTGTCATGTAAAAGTTTAATCGGTTTTTGGTGTGAAATTGTTTGTTTTGACATGTTATTTTCTGACATACCTGTTTAATTAAAGTTAGTTAAATTCTCTCTGTACCCATGTTCTCTTTCACTTCAACAGGTTTCATAATATAATAATGAGAACATATTCATTACAACAAGATAAACATCTGCAGAAGAAATATTGTATTTAACGTACACTATACAATATGATATCCGTTTTGTCACCTCAACAGAGCAAATTTTCAAGGCAAACTAAATGACAATGACAGCAGCTACTCACTTTGAAGTTTCTCCCACAGTTGACGGTGCGTCATTCTCAAATGCTCTCTCCTTCTCCCATTTCTCCTGGATTTCCAATTCAATTTTTCTCAAGTAGTCCAACTTGGCTGTTCCCTTTCGTTCCTTGAATACAATGTTAAGCAAGAATTTATTTCTTGGAGAAAATTTTTAACTGTTTAAAATATCAGTAAACTCATGTTGATAACGTAATAGCGAAAATAACGACATTGATTTCATTTTTGGCATAAGATTTAGGCAGCTGGCTCGGGAGCTCATGCTAGCTAAAGTAGCATTCAGCTACAATAAGTTCAGACATAAAGATAGAAAATGTATTCATTTACTCTATAGAAGTACAAATCACTCTGAAATACATGCTTAGAACTTACCGTCATTCTGTAACAATTTGACAACAACGTGCTTTTCTGTAGCTTAAAGAGAGGAAATAATATAAAACTCCAACGATAAGAAAAAACCCACGCCACCGGCGTCTGGATGATGACACCGACAATCAGCTTTCCGCAGAGCATTCTGGGTAATGCAGTCTCCACGAGGTCTTAAGCGTTAACTTTGAAAAACAGATTGCTGAGCACTATCTTGATTTAAATGTGGAAGGTTTTGGTAATGTAAAAATAATATGTGAATCTGCTTGTGTTAATATTTAGTCAACATTTTCAAATCGACGCTTTTATATTAAATATTACAACGTCCCTCGTCAGGCCTACGTTACGACAACTCGACTCGTGTTGCCATGCCGTAAAACAGTGCGTGCGACCTGCCAGTAGAGAAGACAGAAGGCCTAAAAGCTTATAAATGTATAGACGATGAAAGTAGGGTTGACGAAGCACATTTTCTATTTATAGGCAGTATTAAAGTCTTTTTCACAATGATCATAGAAAATGTGGAAGCCTTCAAGTCGTGGCTGGCAAAACTCCTGGAGCCGATGTGAGTATTGAATTGAAATGACATTTAGCTCGCATGCTACGTTAGCTGGCGAGCCTGACCAAAGCATCATTGGAGCCGTGCTATAACCAGGGCCTTTGGAGGAAGAGAGCAGCTATAATCCTTGCTCACTTAGCTCAGGAAATCCACGTTTAACGTGCCTCATTCGGGGTAGTTGTACATGTTTTTCACTACAATTTTGTAATAATTTGGTGTTAGATTTGGAGCACAAGCTGTAACTTTGTCACGACTCTGTAGGATATTACTAAGCTTTAAGGCAAGGCATATAACCTGTGGTTATTTTTCTACTTGTGGTTGCAGTACAAGCTAGATGTACATAGCTGCAGTCCGCTTTAAGCTAGTAACTTGACTTTTTGAGTTACCATAGTTACACACTCGAGTGTTAGTGTAATTGTATGTACGCAGACGTTTTTAAGGGTTTTTAGTAACAAAATGAATCTAGTTGGCCACTTTAGTCACCGTTGATGTTTTTTAATGCCTTTGTGGAAACGGATGTTTCTAAAAATGTGAATAATTGTCTGGAAGAGTCAGTGGTGATGAATATTAAATTGTGAATCTGTGATCTTCATTCACTTGTATCTTGATCATAGTGCCATGGCGTGCCGAATGTTTTCAAGTTGTTTGCATTGAGTTTTATGATTAAGTAGAGTAGTTTTTCAAAGAGTCTTTAAAGATACTGACCAGTGATCTGGGTTGCTTTCTGCTACAAACGTTCACATACGATAAAAATCCATCTGGTTAACGAAGTATGGATTTCTACATATGCATTTCGCAGCATAATTGTTTCTAAAATGTGCATTGAAGAAAGCAACTACTTCTGGTTTGTGTTTACTTGAGTCAATGACATCATAAGAGAAATCAGAGGTAATCAGTTATAAATACTAGTAAACAGACTAACTCGGTTTTTTCCATTCCCACAATATTTGCACTTCTGTTCTTGAGCTTTAGCATCTTGATCTCTAACATCTTGATCAGATGTGGTCTCAAAAGGGAGTAAAAGTTCATCCAACTGACCAAATACATCACTGGCATAAAAAGTTTGAAAGTATGAATAACTGATATTATACAGCCTTATACATGTTGTTTCAAAGCAATTGTTCTTTTATTTGCAATATTGCAATCATTAAAATTGCGATGAAATTTGTGACTTAAGCTGAAATTCTTTGATAATGAAATTCAGATCTCCTAGTCATCTTCATAAATTGTTTCCACATTTGTCTTTAATTTTTGTTAATTCAATGAAGTGTTTCCACATAAGACATGAAAATTTTGCTGCAGCGATACATCATACAGATAAAAGGTACTTTTAAAGGTATTTACCTTTTAAAGGAGCTTCATATATATTAAAAAAAACAAAATTTAAATAGAAGGGGGACATTCAGTATGTTTTTAGTTGTTGGATTCTGAATTGATAAAGAAATGAACAATGGATAATTAATGTAAATTAATCATCCATTAATTTAGATTTATGGGTGACTATCCGTGACTCTAAAACACGTTATGCTTAACAATTTGGATGTCAAAAATGATCTGGAAATAAACAGAGATGTATGTGTTTCTTTTAAAAGTAGTTTTTATTTTTTACTTGAAAGGATAACAGAAAAATAACCATTAAGTTGTTTTTGGTTTGATGCTTTGGGATTTATGGAAACATAAATCTTAAATATTTGTTTAGTTTGTTGGCCAACAGTTTTTTTGTGTCTTTGGAAAGTTTAAACTGTTGTAAACGGCTGTGAGTCAAGATGCTTTGTGTCTGTTTTTACTTGTTGTGTAGGTGGAGTGTATTTTGGACCCTTTCTTTAAACTGTTTTAAAATGTAATCTTGTTAACCCCTTAACCCTGATCCCAGGGAAAAAAAACAATGGAAAAACGGCACACAGGCATTCTGCTGCCGAGGTTAAATAAGTTTTGTATTTGCATCTAATGATCTCCAGTCTTCCTCTGTCTTAAATTTCTGGCTAATGCTATAATAGCAAGCTTTATTTCAAGCAATAATACAATCTAAAACTATGGATACAAATGGGTGTGCATATTGGTAAATGTTTTACCTGTCTGGTTGTGCATTACCAAACAAGTGACTGGTACAGTTATGTTTTTTCTGAGGCATTAGACTACCTATTATGGAAACAACCCATCTCCAGCTGTCAGATTCCTTAGTTTAAAGTTGAAACTTTTCACAGCTTCTCATCTTTATATTTTTCTGCAACTTGTTAAAATCAACATGACGTAGACCAACTGGCTAATCTATTAACTTTACAAAGAAATTTCCTAAGGTACGTGACTCAATTTAAACATGTTTTTAGATTTTTTGAATAAACATTCCATCTTACTTGCAGATGTGATGCTGATCCTGCTGCATTGGCCAACTACGTAGTGGCTCTTGTGAAGAAAGACAAACCAGAAAAGGAGCTGAAAGCACTTTGTGCTGACCAGCTTGATGTCTTCCTACAAAAGGGTAAGAAGTTTGCATAAAGCTTCTTTTAAGCTGATTGGATGCAGAGAGACCTCCTTTTCCTGTTTAAAAAAATGTGTGTTGCTTTCTCAGTTAGCTGAAATGGGAAAAAAAAGAAAAAACTAAAAACAATTAGTCTAGTCTTTCACCCCTTGTCATCCCCTGCTCTGTTATGATGGAAGTCAAGTAGGGAAGTTATAGTTTAAAAAATAGTGACTGAGTTAGAAATGTATTTTAATTCAGTCATTAAATGTTGATTATAAAAGAATGGCATTCTCCCTTTTCAGAGATATTAGTTTTCTATAAAACACAAAATGAACTTGAAGCTATAATAACATCATAGAATCTGCAATTTATTGTTGTGTTTATGGACTTAAAAAGTAAAAGTTCTCATATCTTGATGCATTTGACAGGCAGAGAAATAAGAGTTTTCCTTATTTGACCTTCCAATCAAAGGAAAATTTCACTGGTACATCACATGGCTAAATATATTTGGGTCACTTTGAAAATATGGGTTATTTAAAAATAATAATTCTAACATATTGCTTGGGAGAGATTTTTATAAATTGGCTCATCCAGAAAGACACATCAAGTGATTTACACTAAAAACACTCAAATATATTTACCCACTTTATGCAAAATTAGTATTTGAAAAAGTTCTGGCTGTCTCAAAAGGTTAAATGGGTTACATATTAAAAACAGCACTGTTTCAGATTATCTCCAGCGTGATTTGTAGTAAGCCTGGTAAGAAATGATAAAAGTAATTTGCGTCAGTGATGGATAGTCAAACCTAGCTGTTCAGAGAGCGAGAAATTTGCATGCTTCAAAATGGCATCATGTAAATAAACCATGTTTCCAAGCTGTACACTAGCTTATCTCCCCTATGACCTCTAGAGGGAGACAGTGCTGTAAATGTTTGATTTTTATTTTATTTTTTTGTGTTACAGTACTCGCATGTAACAATGACTTGTGATCCAAACGCTATTATTTTCTTAAAGTATGCTGAAGTTTGCTGATTGAAGCTAATTGTTTTGTTCTTTGAGAGCATATAAGATAAAATTATTTACTGCATTGCAAATGGTAAAAACAAAAATAATGTCTTTGAGTTTGTTTATATCATATAACATTACAGATATTCACCAATTGCTTCTCCAGTGGCTGAAAAACATGTTATTGTACTGTCTAGGATTTTTTGTATTAGTTGTATTTCATGTATTTACATATTCACGTTGTTTTGTGCTATATGACATTGTAATATATTATACTGTGCTATACTGGGCTAAACATAGAAAGCATAGAATAAAATGATTGGTTTCTAACAAGACAATAGGCATATCATCAATGAAGAGTATTATTCAGTCCAACTATAAAACTAGCCACACATCTAACAAAATAAAAACATGTTCATTGCTTTAATTTTGCTTTTCTAGAAACCATAGGATTTGTAGATAAACTTTTTGAGTCATTGACGACGAAGAGCTACCTGGGTAACCCTGCTGCCAAGGAGGGTCCAAAAGAGGAGGTGAAACCAGCTACTCTCAAGGTTGATGTTGTTGAGGTAAGAACAGTGGACAAGGACACATTTCCAAAATTAGTTTAAAGTTCCATAAAGAGAAGGGCTACCTTAAGAGAAGGGCTACCTTATCTTTTTAATATTTACATCAAAACAAATTTCTATTTGAAATGTTGATCTTTTGAAAGCTCTTCCTGTGTAACATAATCATTGTTTCCCTGAAGGCTGAAACTCCAGAGGAAGAGAGAGAAAACAGACGCAGGAGAAGTCCCCTGAGAAACCGCGCTGACTTCAACGAATCCAGGCAAGGCTGTGGCTTCAACTGTATTCTTCATATGTTGTTATATTTCTATGGCTACTTCAGAACCTCATGAAGATAGAGAGGTGTGTTATTGTACTTAACATCTGCAAAACATATTGGCAGTCTTTTTGACATAAATGCCTGGTCGCCCCTTTTAGCCCCCTTTGCGACAGGCATAAATAACACATTTCTGTAGTAGAAATCCCTATTGTAATATATACATACAGTATATACCTCCCTTAAAGTTTTCATTAGCTGTAATCACAATGAAGTTTTCTAGAAATAAATACTAAATTGAAACAACTTTTTAACTGCTTGAGATACTTGCCAACTGGATTAAGACCCAGAACAGATTAATCTTGGATGGAAGGATGACATTGTAATTTATTGAAATGCCCCTATAGGCCGTTTTGATAAGGAAATAAGACCTTTATCAAAAGTCTTTCCTGTTGGAAAATTGCTCGGCTAACTGTTTCATCCAAAGCAGTTACAGCTCAGGTAAGTCATTCAAACGCGTTCCGTCTAATAAACCCTGTAGGAGCCGCGAAGACAGGAGGCGAGATGAGCGCAAACGCCGAGACTTCGAGCGGCACAGCAAAGCTGGCGATGCCCACCGCGAGCGAGAGCGCCATGAGCGGCGCAGAGGCAGCCCCCGGGGGAGGAGCTACAGCCGGAGCCGCAGCCGGAGCAGGAGCGGCAGCCGAGGGAAGAGCAGGGACCGGGAGCACAGAGGAGGCAGAGGTGAGAGAGGAATGGAGTGAGTGTTCCCACATAAGCCAAGATAAAGTCACAGGGGACCAGACCCAGGTGTGCAGCAGCTCTTTAACTGTGCATTAGTAATGTAGAAGAGCTGCCAGGAGCACTGCGGAGCTGAGCTGGTTTGGACTGTTTAGAGAAGATCGAATGTAGCGGATTGTATTTTTAGTTGTGTTGTCGAGACTTAATAGGACAATGTGGACAGCTTTGGAGTCACATCATTGGGGATTCCACAACATGGGTTGGAATTGGATAAATTACCCACAAGGTTAAGCTTGTGTATTGCGAGAAGTTGCTATTTTCAAAATGGCACTTTAAACTCTTAAGTCTTAGATTAGGTTTATCGATAGATTTTTTAAATGTTTCTTCTTCTTTTTAACAGATTTCAAGTCAAAGTTTGAGGTGGAAAGAAAGGACAATGATGGATACAACACTTCACAAACCTCTGGCCCCCAGCAGCAGCAGCATCCACCACCTCTGCTGCCCCTTCCCACCCCTCCGCATCCCTTCTCCTCTGCTACCTCGTCTGCTGGGGTCTCAGCAGTTGGAGGGGTTCCTGTCGTGACACCGGCTCACCTGCCCGACAGCACTACAGACAGCTGGTCCAGCTACTACATCGCTCAGAGGCAAGATGGCATTGGAAAGCCCTTCGGCAGCAAGAATACTCCGCTCAAGCAGCGCTGCAGGGACTATGATGGTAAGAGCTGAGTTTATGTTTTTATAAAAAAGGGGGGGCACCGTTGAAGGTCTTACTTAGAAAAGTTTAGCTGTATTAAGTTAGTATAAAGCTGGTGTTTCACTTTCCCTCAAGGGTTCAGGCCCTTGTTGAGTCTCTTTACTAATGACCACTGTTTAGCACTCTGTCCTTTGTCCCCAGTGGGAGGTAGCGCATCACTACGCCTTCTCTGCACACACACAGGAGAGTTTAAACTTAACCCTCCGTCCCTGCAGCTCTCTGCTGTCACAGTGCTCAAACAGCCACTGGAGACCTGCTGCTTTAATGAGGCTGTGGGGTAAACTCACACTGGATGTGTTAATCTACCTTTTGTCCTCAACATTTGCTTTTTATTTAGTCACCGTTGTCAGTGTTGATACTCTTGTGGTGGATTTTAAATTTGCAATGGAACCTGTTGGGATTGACTTATGTTTTTGTGTCTTTTTTGCTCAAACAGAGAAAGGATTCTGCGTCCTTGGTGACCTGTGTCCCTTCGACCACGGCAGCGACCCTCTCATTGTTGATGACGTCACCCTGCCCAAAATGATTCCTTTTCCGCCTCCTCCCGTCATGCCTCCTGCTGGCCTGCCCATGCCCCCCATCACTGAGCCGCCCCCCTCACTCAGGATGCCAGCAATGCCCCCCTATGCCCAGCCACCACCACCAGGTGTCTTCCCAATGACAGGTGAGTTTTAGTAACACTTATTTTGTATCTATTTCTTTTTGTCTCTTCCTTTGACATTTCTTTTTATTTTTTTTATCATGACAACATCATTCGTCTTCTTAAAAACAGTTTCTTTGTGTTTAGCCCATCTACAATTGCTCTCTCTACCGTGGTATAAATAATCATCCTGGCTCATCAGAATTTAGTTGTAGTAATTAGATGAGCCTAACAATACCCCTTAATACCTGAAGTTACACTTAATGCAGTTAGCAGCTTCACATGCAAATAAACTTCAGTCACATGTCAGTGTGTGCTTTCAGCTGAGGATCCACTATGGAAAGCTCTGTGGATGTTTCCTAATTGTCTCAGATGCATTCAGTCACTTGATCTACGTTATTATTCCAGTTTGGAAGAGTCTGAAAATGTCTGGAATTAGTAATTTCAAGATCAGGATATTTATTATATAAAAAAAAAAAAAAAAAAAACTGTAAATATTAGTAGTTCCAGGTTTTGTTCTCTGTCCTTTTGCCCAAATGTTTGTCCCTCCTTTTGTCATTCATTCTTTTTGTCGTTTTATTTCCGTTATCTTCATTTATTTGTTCATTATATTCTTTTTTCTACTCTTTCCTGCTTCTTTTCCCCCTTCTTTCTATTTTAAGTTGTTCTATTCTTTATTCCCTGTCTTTCTGTCCACTTCTTATCTCATCCCTTGTCTTTGCTTCTTTATTTCCTTCAATTTTCCTTGAGTACTTGTGTCCTTTCTTTCTTCCTTTGAGCCTTTCCTGCCTTGTGTTCTTGCTTTCTTCTTGCCTTCCTTTCTTGTTTTCATCATTGCATTAACTATCCTTCTTTTCCTGTTTCCTCTTATCATCCATTCTTCCTTCATTTCTATTCCCACTTCTGTCCTTCCCTTGTGTCCTTCTTTACATCTCTGAATCATTTTCTCTGTCCTTCCAGTTGCATTTTCTTCAAGGTTTAAATAGATAACATTTCTCCTCTGCTGTAAAGTAGTAATGAACTTTTTTTTCTTATTTTCAAAATAAAGTAAATGATTCAGGATACTATAAAACTAAATCTGGGAAACTCTGGAATATTTTTACATGATTTTTGTAGAAACCCATCAACACTGTTAAAACTCATTTGACTTGTATTTGTGTGGTGTTATTTCAGCATCAAAATTTAATGAAGTTAGTAATGTTGAGTAACAGATGCACTATGAGAGAGGAATACAATAATAATAAAAATATGGGGCTTTACTCAGTCACTAACCCAAAAGGAGAACATCTGTTCCTAACATGCATAAATTGACTCCAAATTTCACATATGGAGAGACTCTATCTGCTTTGCATGAGTCAATTTTCAATCCAGTGTTTGTAAATAATGCTATCTCCTCAGATGAATGTTGGAGCCAAGATGTGAACAAAATCTTTTTGACTTTAGTTGTACATATTCTTCAAATGGAAAAAAAAAAAAGCATTTTCTGAGTTCTGGTAGATTTTTGGGTCAGTTCTATGCTCTCTTATTGGTTGTGGTTGCTACTTTTCATGGATCTTCTACTCTTTAGGTTTTGGCCCAAATATTTAGGAATCTTTTAAAACTTTAAAGAGATTATACCTCATATTTCTATAGATGTTTTTCAATTTGTCTGTGTAAATTTTATGTAAAAACTACTGGAGTTCCCATATTTCTTGGTTTTTGTTTAGAGTGAATTAATTTTTCAGTGTAGAAAACAACTTCATACACTGTTGTACATGCGATACATCTGAGACATTGGATTGGACCTTTGTCTCCCCCAGGACCTCCACTGATAGCTACCAGTGGGATCGATACCCCCAACCATCAATCTGCAATCACTTCTTCTCCCCCCATTGGACCACCTGGAGTGGGGCTCCCACCTACTCTTCCTCCTCCTGCTCCTCCTCAGCCTCCTTCCTCGTCCTCATCTGTGTCTCTGCGGCCCCAATATGTCCAGTCTGAATGTAAGCAGAAATGCTTTTCCTATTCAGATTGGGACTGTGTGGCTTTTTGTTTCAGTTTCCATTCTTTATTTCTCTTCTTTTTCTTTATGTTGACTTTCCTGTTCACACAGTAGATTTTTCTGCTGACTAAAGCATGTTTTACACACTATGGGGATTTTGGTTATTTGTTTTATTATGTTGTGGATGAGCTTCTTTGCATGTTCTTTGAGTGTTGCAGTATCCCTTGCTGGCCATAAGTGGTGGTGTTTATTAATCTTAAAGACAAGTATTTCTAATGTGACAGTTTGCAGCTTCCATACTTCAGATTCCTGATAGTTGTACAAAACATATTTTTCTCTTCCAGTTGAACTTATTTGCTTTCAAATCTCTTGTTTTAGTTCTACCACGTTAAGCTGCAACTCACACTAATAATCATTAGTATTTTGTTTTAAATAATTTTCTTTTATTTAATATGTAAGTGTTTTTAAACTTGGGCATATATGGAAGCTCCAGCTTTACTCTAGGCTTTAGTAAATAAAATATTTTAATCTTCATTACTTCCATTTTGTAAATTAATATTTATCTCTTTTTAGATAACTATGATCCGGAAGGCTACAACCCAGAATCTCCAGGACTGACGACTGCGGGTCGTAATTCTTATCGCCAGTTTATCCCCCGAGTCCAGACCCAACGCTCCAACCTCATTGGCCTCACCTCCGGCGAAGGACAAGGATCCAGAGGTAACAATTGTGGTCTTGCTAAATGACCCAGTCTTCAGAAAATCAAGTTTATTCCACGTCGTCCACATTAATCCTAAAGTATTATTACCGTGTCTCCAACACAATAAAGATGAAATGCAGTCAATGCGACATCTTTTGATTAATCACTTTTTAACTAGAAAGCACGTCTTGTCTTTCTGTTGCCTCTTCTAGCAGCCAACATAGTGATCCAAACAGAGCCAGCAACTGCATCCAACTCTCCTGGAAATAATATGTCTCGCTTCAACGCTGAACAGGACAGCAGGAAGAGGACGATGGGAGCCAGTATAGCCGATGGTCCAGCAGCTAAGAAACCCTGGATGGAGAAGTAAGGAGTCAAAGATCCACATAAACATGAAGAAAATATAGAATAACAGAATAAAATAAACAATGCCACATTTTCCCTACTTAGGAAAGGTTTACTTTAAAAAAAAAAAGAAAGAAGATTTTTAAGATTCTTAAAATTACTTACCAGACACAAAGCTGCTACATCTTTCCTTATGAAGACATCGGACAATTTAATCATGGTGTTTGTAAAATATAAAGCATAGTGCAAACATTTTAAAAAGGTTTTCTCATTAGTTTGAATTGCTAGTTATTGTTGTTTTTATTTCTTGAATATTTAATTGGATCATATGGATATTAAATATGTCAGAAAAAAAATGCTGTCATAGGATATTCATTTTTTTCCCACATGAATGTACTTCTAGTATTCAATTGCAGATGGTGTACTTTGATATATATTATAACTTTATTATAGATCATAAACTGTAATCTTGACTACAGTTTGTGTAATCTGTAATCAAGATTACATAAACTTGATTTTATATTTATCTTCACTGTTGAATATAAAATAATTTTTTGTGTAATTAATGAATTTGGAACAGAAAAGATGGAAAACTAGTACATGCAATATATCTACAATGAGTTTTTCTTATCATTTTGAATTTTCTTTAGGTATATTTGTTCTTTTGGTCCCAAAAGTCAGCTCTTATTTTACACGATCAAAACAAAGTTATTTCTAAGATTAACATCACTGTTTTTGTTGCAATTTTTCTGTTGCTTCAGGCCAAATTTTCCTGGTCAAGATAAGAATATTTTTCCAAAGAGAAACCACTACGTTAACACAAAGCTGGAGGTGCGCAAGATCCCACGGGAGCTGAATAACATCACCAAGCTCAATGAGCATTTCAGCAAGTTTGGAACCATCGTCAATATACAGGTGCAGTATTTATTGGATGCAATAAAGCAGATGAAAAGTGATAAAGATTAAAGCAATCGAGAACTTTATGTTCTGCTGACCAGTTCACTTTCACTCTCTACCTAGGTTGTGTTTGGCGGTGACCCAGAGGCCGCTCTGATCCAGTACACAAAGAACGAAGAGGCCAGACGGGCCATATCCAGCATCGAGGCCGTCCTCAGCAACCGCTTCATCCGTGTGTACTGGCACCGGGAGCCCAGCACCAATACCGCTGGTCAGGAGCCCACCTCAGGGAGCCAGGGGCCCGGGTCGGTGCCAGGCCAAGGCCTGCCGCACAGCAACATGCATAAGGTTAGCTTAAAGAGCTAACACTAAAGAATCAAAAACACTTTCATCTCAAAAGGAGAGACACAGAGCCTTGCGTACAAAATAAATTTTTATACAGGAAAAGTTGTGCCTTAAACAGCAGTCTGTGTGTGAAGATTCCTATCTTTGGTCAGAGATTTCCAAAAGACAGCCAACATTTCCAGGATGATCCCTAACAGACGGAGGTTGAAATGTTTTTTTCCACTTGCTGAAAAAACATTTATGTTTCAGTGTGCTGGAAAAGAGTCCCATGTTTTGTTCTTAGGCCTGTTTAAAAACAGCGACACCTGGCGGCGAAATAAAGCCAAAGCAATTCAGCAAATGAAGCAGAACACCTGGCAGTGGCAATTAAAAATTCAGACTATGTGGTTAGTTTAACCTGCTGCTGATTTGGTGATGTAATTAATGATTGCATCACCATAAAAACGCTGAAGCCTCGGTATCATTTTTTAAGAATGACACTCATACTGAAAATGCCGTAAGTCTTCTTACCTTAGAAACAACTTCCATATCAAAGACTTCTGATTCTTCAACTCAGGAAAGTGTACAAATGGTTCTTTCTCTGATAGACAGTTCATATCTGCCCACAGAAAACTATGACAGATTTCAGTTTGCAAACAGTCAAGAAAACATCAGCAAACTCTGCTGATCAAGCTAATAGTCATCTAATTTCAGGTCAGCAGTTGATTTCTCTTTGAATTTCTTAAAAATTTGTAATTATTTTCTTTTTTTGCCATTTATAATGTTTCTGCAGGGGATTAAACAACACAGTCCAGGTGCCTATGTGCTGAACAAGACTGTACCCAAGCATCACCTGAATGCAGCACCTGGAACCACAATCGCAACAAAGACGGACGGCATGAATCCGAACTCTGACGCTCCCATTGTATGCTTTTATTCTCCTCATCAGTATACAAAAATAAGTTTGCTGACGTTTTTTTTTGCTTAAAGATGCATCATTTAACTAATGATGAAGCTTTATATGACTGTACTGAACCACAGTGGTACTCTGGACATCATCAGACAACATGAAGGTTTGCATGTCATGAAGTTAAGTAAGGTGTGATGGCAAAATTAAAAAGCTTTTATGTCTTTAATATTTTAGAATATGTCATCTTCTGCACTATTTTAAGCTTCATTAAGCTCCTTACGAGCCATTTTTTAGGATTGCATTCCAAGCTGGTGGTTCCAGGCAATGCCTTCTACTGTGACGAAAGGTTTACAGCCATGTGTATTCCTGTTTTGATGACCTACATCAGGGGTGCCCAAAGTCGGTCCTCAAGGGCCGGCATCCTGCATGTTTTAGTTCTCTCCCTCGTTTAACGCACCTGAATCAAATGATGGCTTGTTAGAAGGCCTAAC
>CAEFZX010024034.1:0-12713 GCA_903066825.1 Alfaro cultratus | reverse complement strand
TCTATCTATCTATCTATCTATCTATCTATCTATCTATCTATCTATCTATCTATCTATCTATCTATCTATCTATCGTAGATCTATTTCTGTCTAGGTTATGGGGTTGTGGGGATCACTGGTTTTCATGGGGACATTTCTCGGTCCCTATGGGGGGAAACGCTGTTTTTGGGTTATTGGTTAGGTATGTGATGTCCAGGGTTTCTGTAAGGGTGATGATAAAGGTTAGGCTGTGGAAAATGAATGGAAGTCAATGTAAAGTCCTCACAAGTCATGAAAACACGACTGTGTGTGTGTGTGATAAGTAATTTAAATATGACTAAATATAAAATAAATACATAAAATAATAGCAATCATGCACATGGAAATATGTTAATCTTTAAATAAATCTATAAATAAGTCCAGAGAAAATGTAGATTTAGACACTCAGATAGGAAGATTTACGAGATATATGAACATTTTGCTTAATGAAAAGCTTACAGGGATGGATGGACATCAATAATATCGACTGAAGTCAAGTTTATTTCAGCAACAAGGCAGTTCAAAGTGCTTTACATAATTTAAACATAGTACAGTCACCAATTAAGAAAGATGCAATAAATATTACATTTCTGTCATCAGAAAAATCATCAACACACATCAAATTCATTGATTAATGTTCCATTTCTTATGAATCAAAGGTAGCAGTAAACAGGTGAGTTTTTAGCCTTCATTTAGAGAAACCACAGTTTTGCAGTATTCTGGGAGTTTGTTCCAGATTTGTTGTGCGTAGAAGCTGAATGCTGTTTCTCCATGTTTGGTTCGGTTTGGTTCTTCATTAAGCCCAGCTTAGGGTCACCAAGAGTTTCCTAAATGATAGTTTATAAGAAGAAAGAACTCTTTAAAATAAATTTAGATGCTTTCTCTACCTAAAAATAAAAAGAATTTCAGGTTACTTTGAATTTACTTTTGATTAGAAACCAAAAGTTGTAATAATTCAAAAGAAAATCTTTATAATTATGTTTAAAAATGTACCAATCAAGCACCCAGAGATCATAATTGGCCCTTTTTCCCCTCTGCTGACTGGCTCTGATTAGTCATAACACTGAAAAATTAAACTTTTTCCTCTATTCTTTAAATACATTCAAACTAAAAACTTCCAATATTTCCAACTATCAAACCTACAGAAAGAATTGCGTTTTCTTTTAAATTTAACAGTGGGGCAACACACAAGCTTGTATTTCTAGTTTTTGTGGTAAAAAACAAACGAGCTGAAATTTAAGTGTAATTAGATTTTTTTAATTTTTTTTTTTACTTAAAAATAATGAAACATAAAATTAATGATGACAGAAAAAACTGGTAGTTTTTTTTTTGTTTTTGTTTTTTGGCAATTGAAGAAAATGTAATTAAATTTAACATTTCTACTAAACTTATTATGACCACAAGTAAAATGCTTGTATTACAGTTTATTACTATCCACAATATTTTTAATATAACCAACTACTTACTTTCTTTTTGGTTGTCATTCTTGGTTTCTGATGAGAAATATTCAAATGTAAGCGACGTACCGGTGAGGTGAGAAATGTTTCGTCTTTATGGAGAGAAAAAATTTAACGCTCAAATTACAAACAGGAAGAACAGATCGAATAAAATAATGTGTTTGCTGATTGCATAGCGGCAGTCTGCATGTTTGGGGACAATTATTCCGGTAGGGTTGTTGTTGCTTTTGCTCCGATGATTTTTGACAGTTGTTATTATCCGTAACCGTGGCAACAAGGTATTATTTTTACAACTGGGAGCAGCTGATTAGCATCTCAAAACCTCAAATACCTGAACTGAGAGCAGCGAGAGAGAAGTAAGAAGTTCATACCATCTCTTACATTCATCGTAATTCCTCTTCATGAGAATGTCTTGGGAAAGCAGAGTGTCTTTAGCCAGAGGCTTCTTGAAATTCACTTTAACACAGACTGCTACAGGAGACCTTTCCTACCAACAGGTAACTCATATTAATTTGCATTAATATGAGTTATAACAACATTTAATTCCCATTTGGGATCAATAAAGTATTTTTGAGTTTGAATTTGAAATGGTACCAATCAGATAACAGTCAGAAGCTTCTTTAGATTCACTGCTAGACTGACTGCTATTGGAGATTGTTCCAGTTGACTATTTGGGGATAACTGTTTGAGTTAGGACAACGTTTAATTTCCCTTTGAGATTTTTAAAGTATTTTTAGTTGAATTAAAAGATGTGACACATTATTTTTTTAATAGTGTAATTTATTAAAACAATTTGTTTGTGTGAACAAGTGGCTTGGCAAAGAAAAACGTATTTCGATTGTATCAAAAACATTTAAAAAACAAATGAGGTTTAAATCAGCCGCATGGTGACACTATAATGCACAAGTCATAACAGTTTGATCGAAAATAAAAATGTGCTTAAATAAGTTAAAAACAATGAAGAGAAACCACTATTTCCATAAAATCATAAAACATCAGGAAGTTATTCTTTCTGATGTTGGTTGTTTCAGAAATCAAGTTCAAACCACTGGAAGTGAGGATGGAAATGATCTGGAGCTCTCAAGATTTTCTGTGTAGATAAATAAAACAAACAAACATCTTTCATCATCTGTAGTGGTTTTCCACCGGCATCCAAACCACCGTCTTCATGAACTTCATGCATAGGTATGTCACAATAAGCAATAAATGAATTAATCGCATGATAAATGAAGACAAGGTCAATAATTTCCATTTGCATGTTTCTCTCTTTCTACTAAAAATTGGATAATAAAACTCTTCAGTCTGGTGCTTTGGTCACAACTAGCTCCATTTTTTGAAGGACATTTTTGTTTACAGAGACTTTATAATTCAATTTATTAGTTGTTTCCATTGTTTTGTTCATTTATTTTGAATATTTAAAATGTCTTCCTTTTCCACTGTTAAAGATTTTAAAGCTTGCTGATCTTTCAAAATGAATTATTGTATTATTATGTCATTATTACCATTTATATTACTTGAAAATGATCTCAAAATGACAATATTATCATTTATCGCAATAACTTCTGGGACAATTTATCATTCAGCAAAATTTGTCATGGTGACAGGCCAATTGGTGCATCAACAAACATTCAGCCTTGTTGAATGCAACCCTAGCTGGTAACATATTGCTGCAGCATCTGAGTTTCATGTAAGGCTGGGGCTGTAGGGTGAATAATCATGTGATTTGCTGGAAGAACCCCCCCACCTCTCCACCCACCCTCCACCCTCGCAGGCCTGCCCCTGACTGGCCTCTGCTAAGGCTGTATTTCCAGGAAAAGGGGCCTACAGGACCGGACCGGCTGTGAGGCCTAGGCAGGGAGACATTGGCTCATTGAGAAAAACAAAAACAGAGAGGGGCGGTGGGAACTCTTACATAACCCGGCCTCCATGACGGGCAGCCACAGAGACACAGAGAGAGTAAAAGAGAAAGAGAAGTTCCTCGTCTCGATGCGAGGAGGAAAACCTGTTCGTCTACCTTCCCTCGTAAAGACCGAATCCCTTCGACGCTGGAATTCAGCTCAGTGTTGCTCAATGTTTGCTGCTCCACCGCAGCATTTGTGCAACAGGAGCACCTCTGGATAAAAACCCAAATATTACAGCCGCTGTCTGCTATGTTGGACAAAGAAGAGCCGCCGCTTCTGTCACAACACACAAACATGCCCTTTAATCCCCTGGGCTGGTTGTAAGCTGTGTTTAGATGTTAATGGCATCTCCCTGTAGTGCTCTGCACTGCCTCCTTGTGGGCAAAAACGGAAACAACTCTGTAAGTCTGCAAAAATATTCCCTCAAGAGGATATTTAAATGTAAATATCTTATTTTTAATACCACTCGACTTCCAGGGCACCATTTAAAAATACAGTATGTAACTTTTATTAAAAAAAGTTCTGTAGATATTTATTAAAACTGACAGTATAACATGAGAAAGATAATAGGTGGAAAAGATCAATCTCCTCCACGTTTTCCCTGAGCTACTATTGCAGTCTGAAGAAATGTACCAAAAACAACCAATCAGAAACAGGAGGAGTGTCTTAGCACTGCCAATCAACCTCAAGTAGTTGCTGCTAAATGAGCAGATGGCGGAGAAACAACTCACTGTTAGGAAAGTTGTTTATCTGCTGGCTAGCATTCACAACAGGCTATGCTAGCTGCAGAAAGAGGGATGATTTCTGCTAAGATCCGCTTCCTGGTTCTGATTGGTTGTTTATATGTAGCAGTGGGAAAAGACATAGGAGCTCGATTTATATCACACTTTTTATTTTTTTTTTTTGCCACAACATGGTGGCAGTTTTAAAAAATATGTAAAAAAAAAAAAAAAAAAAAAAAAAAAAAAATATATATATATATATATATATATATATATATATATTATAAAAGTTGCATACTGCACCTTTAATGAACACAATCTTGTTGATTTTCCTGTTTGTTCATCAGATTAAAATGGAACACAGGCAGCAAGATTCTCCTCTAAATCCTTCAAGTTATTATAATATTCTTTTTTTTAAAGAATGAAAGTGATTAACACTGCTCCTCTTGCTAGAATGCAAAATGTGCTGAACGACATCAAACTTTGTCGTTTTCCAAATTTTGTCATGTTTCAACCACAAATGTTTTTTATTTAGATTTTGTGTGATGCACTGCAAAAACACAAAATATTACCAAACATTTTCATCCAGTTTCTAGTGCAAATATATTATTACACTTGAAATAAGGCAAAACTAACTTACAAATAACTTTTCAGCAAGAAGTAGAAGATTGTTTTAAGTAAATAAGTCCTTAATGGAGATGGAAAAAAGTATGAGATTAATTACAGAATATTCCACTTATAATAAGAAATATGTGTTGTTATAAGTGCCAATATTCCGTGAGTGCCAATATTAAGGAATTATTCATTTAAAATAAGCTCTCATATCTTGCTGAAAAGCCACAAGTCAGTTTTGTCTTATTTGTACTAAGATATTTGTTCTAAAGACTAGACAACATGTTTTAGAATGGTCCTGACTGTAATCCAACTGAGAATATTCCTCGAGATTTAAAAGTAGATCTTAACAGATGCAGTTTTGAAATAACTTTCCTTCAACTTCACAATACAGGCCCAGTTTGCATAAAATCTGAATAAATACATTGAGTTTTAGGTTGTAATGTGACAAAATGTGGAGAAGTCCAAAAGTTGAGATTAATTTTGGAAAGTGCTGTATTCATGCAACATAGTGAGTGTTAGCGACGCGCTAGCACAACATGCTAAGGTGTCCTGTGTCCATGCTCTGTTTTGCACTGACAAACTTAAAAATTGACTCTCCTTCAGCTTTCTGACATGTCACAATGAAGATAAAAACAACATGAAACAGATTATACATTACAGATTATTAAAAATACTTTAGCACCATCCAACTGGTCAGAGTTAGGCCCGGTTCTGGGTTGACCGATGATCCAAAGGTCCAGTTTAACCCACGTCTGGCTCAGGAGTCAAACTCCAGCTGCTCCTGTATCAGGATGATCGAGTCGTTTCCTCTCCTGGAGCTCAGATCCAGGCAGGACACGCCCAGCGCTATCAGACACAGCCACACCTGCAGCACAGCAACACGCACAGGTCAAAGGTCAGATCAGTCAGATCAGGAAAGGATGAAATGTTTTCACTGCTTTGTTGGGATTATTTAAATATTCTGCCACACGCTCTTGAAAAAAGATCCAAAATCAGATGAATCTGAAGAAACTCATCTCACTGAGTTTAAGCTAATTTTAAATAAATTTATCACTGGACTTATTTTTGTTTTTTTAGTTTATCTTTTTATTATATTTTTACAGTTTGAACTCACTGAACTTCTCATGTGATTGTTTTATGCTGCTGTGATTGTGGCCAAGACAATCTTTTAAATGTGATTTTAAATATTTAATTTGTTTCTAAAAGAAGAACGACCCAAAAAATCTAAAAAACATTATATACTTACTCATCAAAATCACATAAAAATATAAATATCTGTCTGTCTGTCTTCTAAATAATAATCATTCAATTGTATATATAAAATGTATATATCAAGTGGAATTTCACTGCAAGGCTCCAGCAATAATAAATCAAAAATAATAATGAATAAAAACATGAAAACTAGTTAAAATAAAGGTAAATAATAAAAAGTATCAATTTAAATGTATACAACAAATAGAAATATATATAAGAAAATAACATATATTTTTTTGTTGTAAATATTTCTATGCAAAATATTTTTTTTCTCAACATTAAATAATTCTAGTGTTATTTACAGGCTCTCAATTACATAGAAACATTAATAACTACTAAAAAGAAATAGAAAAGATATTTGAATTTGAAAATAAAAAAAGATTTTAATGTTGATTAACACAAAATAATTGTTTTTTGACTAAATCAAATTTGCTTTCTTGATATAAAATAACTAAAACAAATGTTATTGCTAACAATATAAGTCAATTTATCTCTGAAGGTTCATCAGAACACTTAAAATATTCTGAATTAACGTTTTATATTTGCAGAAAGGTCAATGAGTCAAGCTGATCTCACCAAGTAGCCCACGAACGTGAGGTACGCCAAGGAGAGGAAGGCAGCGAGTACGTAGAGCCACACGCTGTGCAGCGCCGTCACGTACACCACCACGAAGTACATGTTGATGGCGCACACGCACAGGATCACCAGTCCTCCCATGATCTTAAACGTCCTGCAGAGAGACCAACAAGCTGAGCAGGAAGTGGAGCAGGAAGTGATTCAACGGCGACGGTACCGGTCCACTTACAGTCCGTTGGCAAAGTCGTTCATCAGAGACGGCAGACTGGTGAAGGTGAGGATGGGGATGAGGGCGAACGGCAGCTGGGAGAGAAGAAATCTGGAGTGAGGTCAGTGCTGTTTGCTAGTTTACATCAGGGGGGTTCAAAGTGTGGTCAGGGGGCCATTTGAGGCTTGCGAATGAATTTCATGCAGTGTTAGTTTTATGTAGTTTGTTTCTTTCCTCGACTGGATGCAGATGAGGCAGTTTGAGTCCGTGTCTAACCTGCATGCTCTGGAGCACGTTGAGGAAGTCGTTCATGCCCGTCAGGTGCTGCACGTCCTGAAAAATGGCCACCAGCAGCGTGGGAGTGATGGCGAGGGAGCGGGTCAGCAAAACCCGAGCAAAACGCGACCAACGCAGGTTCAGGAAACCCTGAGAAACAGGAATCACCAGCAGCTTTAGATGGTAAAATTACACACAAGATTACTGAAGCAAATTATAAAATAGCATTTAAAATTTTTTTTTTAATTTTTTACATATTTGTTAAAATGATCATTATGTTGTGACTTCGCCCAGTGCTGGAGAAATACAACGCTGAGTCAGATCAACCAATCAGAGCCAGGAGGGTCGTAGTGCTGTCATTAAGGCCTGTCATGATAAAATGTTGCTAGATGATAAATTGTTCCAGAAGTTACTGTGAAAACGTTAATATTGTTGTTTTGAGACAATTTTCAATTAATATAATGGCAATAATGGCCTAATAATGCAAGGACACATTCCTAAAGATAAATAAACTTTAAATTCTAATGAACATTTCACACTGAAACTGGAAGACATTTTAAATATCCAAAATAAATAAACAAAACAGCAGAAATAACAAATAACATGAATTATAAAGTCTCTGTAAACAAGTTGTTCTTCTAAAAAAGGCTATTTAGACCAAAACACCAGACTGAAGACTTTTAGCGTCAAATTTTTGGTAGAAAGAGAAAGAAAAAAGAAAAAAGATAAATTGTGCAAATGGAAATTATCGAGTTCGTTTTCATTGATTTATTAATTGATTTATTGATTATTGGCTCAGCCAGGGATCTGATCTTGAAGCTCCAACTGACCTCCATGACAAACTGGCCAGAGTAGGTTCCAGTCATGGTGGAGCTCTGACCGGCTGCAAGAATCCCGACGGCCCATATGTAGAGCGCTGCAGGCCCGAAGTAGCAGCCCAGAACCACTCCCTGTCACGATGACACCAAACCATCACACAGACTGACACAACTCGTCCTGCACATGACCTGGTTCACTGAAAAAAGGACAAACGAACCCCCTTATAGATGTCAACCTCCAGGGTTTTGTTGTCCAGAGGGAAGAGTTTGGAGTGAGGAATGCTCGACTGGTTGCAGACGTTATTCTGAAGCAAAACAACAAAAACGTCCGAGAGAACATCTGGATATGAAGCAGCTGTTGGACGATGAGAACATCTGCAGGAATACTCACCACCTCGATGTTTGAGCGCTGGTAGAACTCCTCAGCAAAGACGGCGACCACAAACACGTTGATGAGGAACGAGACAAACAGAGCGATGGCCGACTCGATGAAGAAGTACTTGTTGGCCTCTTTTACTTCTTTCTTCTTTGAGCGATCCACTTCCCGAGACTTTAAAGCAGATATGGAGACTCACTAGCTGCGTTTCCTATACAAATGTGAGCAAAACTATTCCTAGAAAAAAAATGCAATTTTGCAATTGCAGTGTTTCCATTAAATAAGGAACACAATTAAAATCGCATGTGCATTACAGCGTATCAAGGCTGTTGTAGAATTTGGTTTACTTTGCAAAAAAAAAATTTTTATAATTGTGAGATTCCTCTGAATTTTTCTAGAAAAAAAATAAACTCAGAAATTTCCAAGTTTGAAAAGTCAAAAAATTGCTAGAAAACATCTAGAAATTCTACGATTAATATGAATCAGTCAAATAAAGTTTATTTGTATTGTCCCCTTCAGCAACATGGCAGTTTAACATCAGAAAAACACAGAAATACAGTCATAGAGGAACCACACAGTCAACAACTGAGGAAACAATTAAATATTACATTTAGCCATTTATTGAGGTTCATATATCAGAAATTTTCAAGAGAAAATCTCCAAGTTTTTCTGAAAAAATTGTAAGATTAATCTTAGAATTTTTGAGTTTTTCTTGAAAATTTATTCCTCCTGTTTTTTTCTATCTACAACGGCCCTAATAAGCTGTTGCACACATGAATAGGTTTGTTCACATATTAAGTCGTTAAAAGACAAGCTGACCAATGGAAACATCCGGTTGTTAATCATGTGATTTGTGTGATGCAAAAAAAGTGTTTCCATTGCAGTTTTACAAAATAAACCAATTTCATCCTAACGCCAAAACTTTTTATAAAACACACAAAAATTGGCATCTTTCCATTTATTTTTTAAATGTCTTATTGCACCATTATGTGGTCAATGGAATCACAGTTTACAGGTTTCACAGCGTTTAGTTTTACTTCAGCCAGTGTCTGACCTTCACCAGAGCAGAGTGCAGGTAAATGTTGTGAGGCATGATGACGGCGCCCACGACGCCGACGGCCTGGGTGAGCTGAACCGGACCGCAGCCTTCGCAGTACGGCACAAACATCCCCTTCAGCAGCTGGCCTTGGTCAGGAGCCACTGTCACGTACTGCAACACAGCAGCTGCATTAACTTTACAGGTGTAGGCAAATACTTCTGATGTTTACAGTACGGCACAGCCAGACATAAAATGGTGAAAAAAATCAGAAGAATGAGGCAGATTAGTGGAAATGATGTTGATGTTGAGTTGTTGAACTCGTTTCTCAATGACAGAATATTCTTTGCTCATTTAGGAAACTGTAACGTAAACAATGGCATCCCACAAGGCACAATTTTAGATCTCAGAATTTTATAACCCATATGAAATACGGACACGCGGCATTAATGTTCACTTCTACGCTGATGACACCAAGTTAAATACATGATGTGAATAAAGGTGTTGAATTAAAGTGTTTTAAATTGTTTTCCAGTTAAAAACAACCTAAAGAGGAACAATCAAGCACACAGCTTCAGTTATTTAAACTACAAACTACAGATCAGATCTAAAATCCTGGTGTAGTGATGGACTCAGAACCTTCAGAGTCACATAAAGACAGTTACCAAGTTGGCTTTCTATCACCTGAAGAACATTTCCAGGATGAAAAGACTCATGTCTCTGTAAGATCTAGAGAAACTTACATTCTGACTAAAATCAGGCTAACAGCAAACTTCACAGTGTATCAATCAGTGCTGCTGATTAGCTGATGAAGAGTAAAGTAGTGATGATAAACCAACCTGAGGCAGAGTTGGGTGGGTTTTCACATGCATAAAGAGTGGGCACAGGGTGGGATGCCGTTTTGGCATAACATCAACTTAATCTCACTATTATTAAAACATGTGTTTTGAATAGAACCAACTACTTTTGACTGTCCTGAATGGTAACATCTGCATTTATATTCTGATTAGTAAGAATAAGAATTCAAGATATCTTCACTTACATTTTGACAAATCAAAATCTCTAATTCAAGAGATTTATTTGGAGATACTCTTAAAGTTTGTTTTACCTAGTTATTTTAGTATTTTTAATATTTCCTACCTAAAAATACAGTATTTACATTTTGAAAAATGATTGTTATTAACTGGAATTAGGACTAGTCAGGAAAAAAGTGAACATTATTGCTCTTTGGTGTTGATAAGATGAGAATGATCAAACTTTAAATCCACCAAGACTATGATCAGCTACAGAAAATAAGAAAACTAAATGTTTGTTTTGCACATTTATTCCATGGCTCTGATTGGCTGAAACAGTGCAAATATCAAAACAAACCAAAGTCCGAACCTCGTATCCAAATGTTATGGCCATAATAGTAATAAGCAAACCAAAAAAGGCCTCCAGCCTCCTCAAGCCTGCAGAAAAACACAGAAAGATTTGGTTTGCTTTTCCTCTCTGCTGTGTGAAGTGTGTTTCAGAGTCTGAAGACGTTGTGCTACGTACCGTACTTATCCAGGAAGAGGAAGAAGAAAGTGTCGATAATGGTGATGAGCACACCGGCCCAGAGGGGGATCCTGTCATCAAAACACACACAGCAACTGAAGAAGCTCAATTTGTATGATTTAGCACCAAACGACCTGGGATTCTGGATACCAAACGCCCTCAAAACGGCATCAGCTTCTGGCCAGAGACCCCCTTTTCAATAAAGCAAACCTTTATTAAAGGCTACAAAATATGTAAAGAAACATTGAATTTACATTTTTCCCCTCATTTTATTACATTCATTTAGCATAAATGCTGCCTCATATCTTTGGAGTTTAGTTGGGAGTTCTGTGGTGGAAAATCCTCTTTTCACGAGAAAATACGTAATTTTTTTATATTAATCCCGTCAAATGTTATTTAATCTCCATTTTATGCTTGCTATGCCAGTTTGAGGAGCAAAACAACTTGATAAATTTGACTGGCAGCAAATCAGAAAATTAGAATATAAATAACTTTTTTCTAAATTTTCCCTCCGTGGGACAATATACACTATTTCTATTTTCATTTTCAGTGTTATTTTGACTTAAATTTTACAATAAATGCTGATAAAACAGATTCCCAAATCCCAAAAATTAGATGTGCAAACATGGATAGCAATAGATGAGACAATTGGAGTAGGATTTAATAAGCTTTGTCTTCTTCATGCTCATTTCTGGTTTTGTTTATGTTTTTATGTATAATTGCTATCATGATGCATGTATTTTTCTCTTTTCTTATTTTTTCTCACATTTTACTTGTTCAAAATAAATATTTTTCTCTCTTCTAGCGCCCTCTGGTGGCCCCCACTTTGAAAAACACTGGCGCACCTGCCAGAGGACAGGAGGTTGAAGGCGATGGCGCAGCCGATGACCTCCTGCATGTCGGAGCCGATGATCGCCAGCTCCACCATCAACCACAGCAGGATTCTGGGCACCTTCATGGAAAACATGGAGAAGTCAGCGAGTCCGCCTGAATTCTGCATCGCAGGCAGAAAATATGAAGGAAACAAGCATTTTCATGATTTAGGACGGCCCAGTCAAAGTCCACGCCTAAGTCCAACCCAGAACATGTGGCAAACCTCATGCTGTACTTCCTGCTTTTCAGCGGTCTCCAGTCTGGTATTCGAAACGCACCAGAGTTCACTTTAATCGAACGGAGACGAGGTTTGTAGACGGACAGAGTTACAAACGTTTTAGGCAAACGAAGTGGAGTTGGACTGAAGCGGACTAAACAGGGCTGGTGTGAATGTTCCCTTAAAAAGAGTTTTACAGGTTTACTTTATTATTTTTCAGGTGTCAATTGGAAAAAATTGAATAAAATTCATTGAGTTATGCCAAAAGTACATTTAGTGAATTATGTCCATGAAAACACTTGCTACATTTAACCAAGTTTAATAAATTAATTAAAAGAAGTAAAGTCACAGGATAGACTTGGACAAATAAAGCAAAAATCATTGTTATTTATAAACAATTAATTGCCAATGCATTCTAGTATAAGATCTTAATTTGATTTAATTTTTTTGTCTCACAGTGGGGTACTGGCGGTTGCAGACTTCAGCCAGGTGCATCCCGGTGACGACGCCGAGCCGCGCCGCCAGCCGCTGCAGCAGCAGGCCGATGATGGTGGCCAGCAGCAACACCCAGAGGAGCTGCAGGGAGGAGAAACAGAAGGAGAAAAAGCAGAGGAGAAACAACAGAGGAGAAACAGCAGAGGAGAAACAACAGAGGAGAAACAGCAGAGGAGAAACAGCAGAGGAGAAACAGCAGAGGAGAAACAGGAGAGGAGAAACAGGAGAGGAGAAACAGCAGAGGAGAGAACAGCAGAGGAGAAACAGCAGAGGAGAAACAACAGAGGAGAAACAGCAGAGGAGAAACAACAGAGGAGAAACAGCAGAGGAGA